>PVKA01012722.1:0-57041 GCA_004027165.1 Ctenomys sociabilis
GGGAGGAGGAGAAGGAGAGAGGAGAGAGGAAAGGGGAGGAGAGGAAAGAGGAAGAGAGAGGGGTGGAGAAGGGAAAGGAGGAGAGGGGAGGGAGGAGGACAGGAAGGTCTGGGGTCCTGAACCCAAGATCCCCTTTAAGAGTCCTTCTCTCAGAAGGTCCACCAACACAAAGCCAGAGGATGATTCAACCAAGTCCTCCACCCGTGGTCTGTGTGGTCATTTAAGACGGGAGCTGTAATCTATACAGGATGGTATTATAAAATGAGGGATCCCCTGGAGGATTTCCTCCTACAAAACTTCTCCCTCCTCAGAAGTCATGTGTATTCACACTCCTGATATGATCATCTTGCTGTCTGGAACCAGGGCTACCAAACCCTCGTGCCCACACTTGGCAGTACAGGAAGTTTTCATTTGCCTTTGGGAACAGTGAGATCAACTGCTACACTTCACTTCATTCTTTTTTTTTTTTTTAATAATTTTATTGAGAAGCAAATAGCAATGAGACAGTTTCAATGTCGTTGGCAAATCTAAGACAATACCCAATGGCATGGAAGATAAAAGGGATTAAACCTCACATTTAACAGATTTCTGCTAATTGGCCTACAAAAATTTCTTTCTTTCTTTCTTTCTTTCTTTCTTTCTTTCTTTCTTTCTTTCTTTCTTTCTTTCTTTTTTTTGTGGAACCGGGGATTGAATTCAGACCCTTGAGCTTGCCAAGGAAGCACTTATTCCACTGAGCCATCTCCCCAGCCCCTGGCCTACAAAAATTTCTGACTAGTATTTTTATAGGCTGAGGTCCCCTGGGCCCCATCTTTAATCATTTTAATGGGAAGTCATTACTGTCTCCTTGGTAAAAGCCATTTTGACTATATTCATGATTATCTTGTTGGCCTTATTATTTGGCATATGCACGTTTCATAGTTGCATTGCCTTTGTTCACCCAAGAGAAAAATGCCTGTCATCTATTGAGGGACTTCAGATAGAACTCTAAAGAATATACCTAACAGCCGGTCCGCAACTATGACCCCTTTCAGCCTAAAAAAGCCGGAGCAGTCATCACCCATGGTTCCTTCATGGCAGTTCAGGTTACTTCTTCAGAGGGGGAAATGTTACAGGCAGCTGAGTTAGCTAGAAATATTATAGGCAGTCAGACAGGGCCAGGCCCTGGAAAGAGATAACACAGAAGATAAGATACCTTACAACTGTGGGAGGGACGGATGCTTCTGCTGTGAGCCAGACCTAAAGACCTAAAGGACAAACAAATGTTAATCTCCCGAAAGATTAGCACTGGGGATTGATAGTCTAATTAGGTATCAGTCACCTTGAAAGAGCCCAAGTGAGTCACTAGCCCAACGCCCAACAGGAAGAGACCCTGCCCTGTATTCCAATCCCCAACAGGAAGAAACTGTGTCCCATCTTCAGACCTGCTTACTCCGTGACTCAGTTTTCCTTTTGGTCCTGGGAGTAATCAGCTTTGCCTGAGCAATGGTACCTGAGCTTGTAATCCCATTGATTGGCCGTAGTTTTGTCCCACCCCACATCCACCTGAGTGAGTCCCGTATTTTCCTCCTTAGCCCTGCATGGTTTTGCCCTATAAAAATCACCTGAAAGAGACAGCTTTCTGGACAACCCGCTCGGGGACCACTTCCATCCTCTCTGAGACAGAAACTTTCTTTCCCAACAAATATTCTATTCTTAACATCCATTTTCCCCTAAAATTCATTCTTTGGTTTTAGAGAACATGAACTCATCCATGTCAGGTCGGGAGTTTTACTTCCCTGTATCATTTTGGAGATCTTGTTTTAATTGTGAAGGGCAGAACGTGTGTCCAGAGCCGGGGAAAACAAAGAAGCAGCAGTACTTCTCATCCACCGGCAGAGGGAACTGAGGGCCAGAATTTCAGAGAGTGAGCAAAGCACTGCCTGTCTGGTCAGATAAAAGCCAAAACCCCAAGCTGTTCCCTTGTTTCTTTAGAAAAATCGTACACCGAACAACTGCGCTTTTGAAGAGAGATACTAACTAGGGCTTCCGATGTCAAAACAATCTAACTACCGTGCAACTTGATGTGCCTGCTTCCCGGCACTGCGGAGCCCCAGGCTGAAGCAGGATCCAGAGCAGCGCCTGTTCTCTGTCCATTCTGCCCTCAGTTCTTGGGTCACTTCTGTATTTACAACTCCCAGCGAGGGACAGATCTATGAGTTTTGCGCTAGCCATTTGCTAGCTGTGAAAAAGCCCAGCTACCTCCTGGGCATTTTAAAGTAAAATGCGCTACATTGTCTGTACCACTCTGGTCTCAGAAATTTGTAAAGGAAGAAAATGAAATCAAACCACATACACAGGCCTCCTTAAGAGCCACCGAATGCATTCGTTTGTTTTAAAACTGCCCAGCTAGAGCGCAGCGCCGCCTGATCACAATCGCCTCTTTGCTGAAGCTAAACACACACTGTGCTCAGATTCCACCCAGCCAAGCCCCTCTGAAAGGCCAGCGAGAGCGCAGCGGTGAGCGCGCGGCACTCACAATGGAGGCCTTTTATGAGCCCTGGCACTCCCCATTAGGCTTAAATGGAATCACGTGGTGCGTTTCCCACAAGCGGAAATTACTAGGAAAAACAGCTTTAGAGAAGTCCGCCTTCTTCTAGTACGGAAAACTCTGAATCTCGCGCGGTCTGCCGGGGTTCGACGTTCGTTCCTTTCTCGGCAGTGGCCTCCTATTCTGCCCATCTGCAATTTCCTTGTGACCCTGCATGGCTTAGGACTTGGACGCCTGCCACCCCGCCACAAGGAGCAAAGGGATTCTGAGGTGTCTTTCTGGTGCTATCTGCCCAGGACCGTGAAGGACTAGGCTAGAACCAGTGAACCACACTTCAGGTGTGTGCAAGGTACAGGATGCGAGCTATTCCTTAATGCAGTTGTGAAAAGAACTCCACTCTATTGAAAACTGCAATGTGGCTAGCGTAATGGCAGTAATATTTGACCTCTTTTGTATTTCAGAAGAATTTGACTATGGGGTTCCTTCACTTTTTTTTTTTCATGAGTTTTTGCTTTCATTTTTGTTTCCTGTGTTTGGTTTTCTTTCTAGAGCTTTCTTTACAATCTGCAGGCCTGACAAAGAGTCATATTTGTTATTCTCAAAGAACTGAAAATCTTTTCATGGGGTTCAGGGAATACTGCCCCAAAATATGGCAGGCACCACCCAGGCACTCTGAGTACTTTCTCCTCTCAGTGCAGCCGGCCGGGTGAGCATACGTAGCCATTCCAGGATGTCACATCTTGCAGCAGTGCGGGGACCCAGTCGTTGCACTTAGGAACCACAGAGGCATGTGAAGGTGCTTCAAGATGAAGAGAGCCAAGCAACCCCAGCGTGGGCAGGTGCTCCTGACCCCTGCCATGCCTTTTTGCCAGAAGTTGGCCGCCGGCACTAGCATTTCCACTGGGCGCTATTAGTGATACGCCAATTGGGCTAGCCTAATGTTATAAACCAACCAAGCAGGCAGCCAACCAGACAGCCAATCAATCAGTCATCACACATACTTAAAAATTATTACAGTATATAATCTTATGATTCATTATTATTGGTACCAGGAACTGAACTCAGGACCTCAGGCTTGCCAGGCTGGCATTATTTTGTCACTGAGCTATATCTCCAACAATTTAAGCTTGCTAAAGAGAAAAAAGAAGAGTAAATATCTTTAAAGTCTGTGGTATTAGGCTTCTTGCATCATTCGCTGTCCTCCCGTTTCTGTGCACTCACGCTACATCACCAGTCCTCTTACCCCAGTGAAACCTCACTTCCGTTCACCCTCTCGTGGTGCTATTGTCAGTTCTGTTGTTTCTGTGCTATGAGCTTGCTACTAATGATGCGTGTATTTTTGTGCAACTTCCCTCCTTTTTTCATTTTTAAAAATTTATTTATTTTTCTGTACTTAGGACAGGGTCAACAGGGTCTCACTACCTAGACCTGACTCATAGCGCTCCTCCTGTTTTCAGCCTCCCAAGCACTGGGATTATAGGCGCGCACCACCACACCCCGTCTCAGTCACCATCTCAGCATGGCCCCGGGGGTGGAGCGGGCATGGCACACTGGAGATCGAGCCCTGGCCACCATGCTCTGCCTAAGCAGGTGCTTTAGTCTGCTGAGCTATTAATTTTTTTAAAGAGAATAAGAAACAGTAAAAAAAAGAAAACCCATTAGAAATGATACACAATTTCACTAAACAAAATAACAGGAATTCAACCCTAGTTATATTGCATGTTGTCTTCAAGTTAGTTGTTTAGATTGTCAGATATAATCATGCAAAATTGGTTTAAAAAAGTTACAGGAAATATGTCAGTTTTGAGAAGGGGAAAGCTCAGCGGCTGTTTTGTTACCTACCTAACTAGCGGCTCAGCACTCTGCTTTTGCTCCTGCTGATCTGAATATCTTCTTGTGTGAGCTGCTCTCAGCAAGGGCAGAGTTCCTTCCCTTAGTGTCTCTTATGCCACTCGTGAGCCCACCACGCAGCCTTGGAAAGTCAGGGATGATTTTCCTCGACCTTTCCTTTCGCAGTTGATTTTTCTTGGTTCCCACTTGATGGTTTTTACTTTCAGAACTTCAATCGATGACTGACTGTGTCGGTTTGTGTCTCGGGCTTTCTCGTGGTCCCCACTGAGGGATTGAGGGAGGTCAACTCTTAATCTTTTTAGCTTCTTCATAAGTGAGAGTCAATTTAACCTTGCCATTTTCTTTTCCTTTTACCACAATTTGACTATGAAGTGCCCATCTGTGGATCGCTTTGTGTTTCTCTTCGTGGGGGGTTAGTGAGTATCTCAGACTTTCCATTATGTTAAGGAAATTTTCACACACTCTTTCCTTATATATTTTTCTTGTTCCTTTCCCTCTCTGTCTTTCTGGGATGACTCTCATGCATAAGTCAGTGTGCTGGATGGAGGGTGTCCCGCATTACTTGGGAGTGCTGCTCATTTTCCTCATCCTTTCTTTTTCATTGTATAATCTTGATTCATCTCTCCTCATACATAGCTCACTGTTTCTTTCCTCTGCGATCTCGAATCTCCTTCTGAGTGCCTTGGCTTGTGCTTCCCTTTATGCTGTACTTTTCAAGTTCAGAATTTGCATTTGATACTTTTAAAGTAATTTCTCCTTTACTGGTAGTTTTTATTCGATGAGACGTTGTCATCTTACTTTTTACTTCTTGGGACACAATCTCCCTTAGTTTACTGGCTATGACTGTAGCAACTGCTGCACAAGTGCTGTCTTCTAACCTGATGATTTTAGGTGACTTCTTAAGCAGGGTCTATTTCTGATTATAGGTCAGTTACAACCTGAACTGTGTAATCCCAAATTCATACACTGAAGTCTCACTCCCCTGGACTCAGACTCTGACTGGTTTGGAGACAGGGCTCTTAAGCCAACAAGGAAGGCAGGAGGAAGTCATTGTTTTGGGCCTTAATTTGGTGTGACTGTTTCCCTTCCGGGAAGGAATCAGGCTTGGACACACACAGAGGGGGTCATGTGAGACACCTTTGGGAGACGACCCCCTCCAAGTGGGGCAGGGCCTCGGGAGGAGCCAGCTTTGCTGACACGGTCATCTTGGACTTCTAGCCTCCAGAACTTTGAGAAAACAAATTGCACTTGTCAAGGCACACCAGCAAACTCAGAAAAGTGCATGCTGTCACGTTTCACTGCATATCCATAATTTTTATAGAAAACTCAATGCTTTGCATAATGAGTTGTAGTAGCTCTTCTTCTTCATGCTCCCTTCTGTACTCCAGTCAGCTGACAGTGGTGGTGTTTTCTCTGCAGTTTATGTAGTGACTGGAAATTGATTTCCCCCACAGCAGGCAGCCTCTCCTTTATCTTTTAGCCTGGGAACTTAGAAAGTTCTCCTGGGTCAGAGCAAGCCACTTGCTTGCCATAGACTGTGCTTACACTGCTTGACCCAGTTACGGCGGTGCTGTTGGTTGTAGCACATGCGCTAGTTTGTAGGCCATGATCACAGTTTCTGTGTTTGTGTCCACATTTTCTATGGGATTAAAATGGGGAGTGCTCACAAAATATTGCATGGTGAAAAGTACACTGTGGTGAAAGATGCTTGTCATCAGGCCCCTCAGACACTTCCGCTGGTTTCTGACACAGGTATCCCACGAGTCTTGCCACTCTATGTGGCAGCTCTGGAGTCCTCCTTCCTGAGTGTCTTTGGTTGTGCAGCCATGACTGTCTTGATAATCCAAACTGGTTTAAAGCCTTTCCTTTTCATGATCATTTTGACTTTGGGGAAGAACCAGAAGTCATGTGGTACCAGATCTGGTGAGGAAGCTGGGTGAGGCCGCGGCATAATCGTGTTGGGAGCCGGAGCTTTTGCTGGATGGTCCTTGGCAGCAGGGTCCCCGCGGTCTTTATTGCACCCTAGGAAGGCCCCAGAAAGAGGATTCTGAGCTGCTGCAGAGGCTGGGCAAGCACGATAGATGAAGAAGGTTCAAAACAAAGGGGAAGAAGCTGAGGCAGATTCGTAGCATTTTTTTTTTTTTTTTACTATAATACAGTTTTAATTTAAACATTTCTAAATATTTTGGACATCTCTTGTAGCTTGGCTCCCCTCAGCCTTGAGAAATCCCAGATGTGCATACTGACCTCTCAGGCCATGTGCAACTTTGCTCTCTCACCAACATTTTTGAGGTATGGCCTCTGGGTCAGGATAACAGGGCTGTTTTTGCTGAAAGGTTGTACTGAAGCTTCTGGTGCCAGCTAGGCTTCTGCCATGTACAGCCTGACCCTGAGTGCCAGGGTTGCCTGTGCCAGCACTTTCTTCTCAAGTGCTTCTGAGTGTGCGATGCTGGAGGGTGCCACCCTGAAGGGCTGCTCTTGGTTCCCTCTGTCCCTTGTCATGCAGTTGAGCTCCCAAATGACCTGCTGTTTTGCTTGCATCATGGAGACTTCTTAATTGCTCTCCACCAAGATGAACATTGCTTTTGACAAGTGTCCTTGGGCATGGAATTCTCCATGTTCTGTTGGAAATAAATCAGCTCCCTGGGGCAAGTTTGTGTCATTTTTTCTTTCCACTTTTCTTGAGTGCAGAACCACTGAACCACTGCTCAAGGGCTGGGGAAGGACACCTCAGGTGTGCGTGTGGCCTCTGTTTTCCTGGCTTGCCTTTCTCAGAGTGCAGCCAAGCACTCGGTGGGCTGGCGTGAGGGGGCCATAGGACCAGGATGCTAGGTCCGCTGTGCTGGGTGAGGCTCCCGTCCTGCTCTGGTGGTCTGCTAGATAGAGTCCTGGAGCTTTTTTTAAAGTATGCTTGGAATGGAAGTTCTGTAAAATATGGCCAAAAGGTGGGAAACATGTGGCTGTCTCTCCCTCCCAGGATGCAGGATTGGCCTTGGATGTAGCATCCTGGGTGAAAGCTCTGAGATCAGCTTCCCTCAACTTGGGTGGGTGGTGGGAGCCCTAGCTTGCATGCTACAGATGCTCACGTTTATCAGGGTCGATAGGATTTCCTCATTTCCAGGGATCACTATGCCTCTGTTTACTCCGTATCTTCAGAACAACTTCCTTTAAAGTGGTTCATTAAAAAACAAACCAAATTTTTTCTCCTAGATAAGTGGAAGTTTGCTGAGAAGATCTGAGATCCTTCTTTTTGTT
Organism: Ctenomys sociabilis; assembly: GCA_004027165.1. Lineage (NCBI taxonomy): Eukaryota > Metazoa > Chordata > Mammalia > Rodentia > Ctenomyidae > Ctenomys > Ctenomys sociabilis. Next base: position 7,637 of record PVKA01012722.1, read on the forward strand.
CTGTGGAATAAACTCTCTCTTTGAATGAAAAATAATACAGTAAGTCCTCCCTTAGGATTTACATTTTCATGACAAAGATGGTATAGTCTGTTTAATATATGTCTTATATAATAATGTCTTTATTTCAGTATTGTAGTGAAAGAACCACCAATAATCAGTGTAAGACAGAGGAAAGGGCAGTGCCCTGGCATGTCAGTTTGTATTTAAGGACACTTCACTGTTTTGCAGTGCTATTGAAATGATAATACTTGGTCCTCCCTAGAAAGTGTCTGGTATGTTCTCTGCAATATGGAAAAATAGTGAGGACAACATAGGGTATTGTCATAAGCAAGAGGCTCTCAGAGGCTGACAGAGAAGCTCCGGGGCAGGGCACTTTCCTAGCATGTGCTGGACCATGGGTTCAAGCCCTGGCACTGAGAGACAAAGAAAAGAACATTCTTCAAAAACAAACAGAACAAAACAACAAAAACTTTATTTTCTGCCTGAAGTAGTAGCTGGCCTACCCTTGAAGATTTAGATTGTTATTAACTTAGAAATCTTCTCTTCATATATTTTAATTGAAGAACATCATCTGTGTATATGAAGACACTCAGTGGTGAAATTACTTCACACACACACACACACACACACACACCCCTATTCTATTTCTCACTCAATGAGTGAATTTTAAATGCCTGTTGCAGTTTTTCAAAAAACAAAAAGCTATGAGAATTGAGATAAAGGCAAAAACACAAGATCCCTCCTGACCTGTTAACAGTGGAGGGGCTGGCTGAATTACTGAACGGGGGTGTGCTGAATTTTGGCTCATCATTCAAGAGGAAAATTCCTTTCAACACATTCACTGTTTTGAGCACTTATCATGCCTGAAAACTATTGAAGATTAATTCTAATATGATCTATTAAGAGCCCTTTGGAAACTCCCTTGCTTGAAAAACACCCATGACATTAAACTCCTTGTCATTCAAACATTTATGTTCTCAGTCATTAAAAAGAGCAGGGAGCTGCTACTAAATACAGCCCAGCACTCAATTAAATGGCTACACGTCATCAGAAGTGGCCCTGGCTGGTGGAAGCTTCTGGAAGACAGAAGTCAAAGCCTTTTTCACAAGGAAACAATCAGACAACACGGCTCAGGCCGGATCTGTGGCATGACAGAAAGCCAACGTGAAAAGTGCTGCTGCCCTTGCACGTCACACCTGGCTTTTCGTAAGCGTTGCCGGTAGTTAATCTTCATCTGAATCCCCAAGCCATAGCTGGTAATCAAAAGTAAGCAATGACAGACAGGTAAGAAGAAGATCACTGTTCAGAGAGCCAGGCAGGTCTTGAGATTTCTCCTGTCAGGAGAAGAAATCAGAAGGCAGGAGAGCAATTGCCTGCCATTTGTTTCTGGCGGCTTGCTTTTTCTGAATTCAAAATAGTTATGCAGACACATTACTCCTAATGTTTGCCTATGTCCCTTCCTCCCTCCTTCCCTCCCTTTTTCCCTTCAATTCAGGGTAAGACTAATAAATATAGATAGTGAAAATTCCCCATTCACCCATCTCCTTCCTCCTGTGGCCGTAGCTTGAGAAGGTGGGAAGCAGGCAGTGCCGGCCTACGCAGGTGGCTGGTGTGGACTGGGGTGAGGAAAGTCTTAGCGGCTGGGCTGAGCCTCAGGGATTCCTGAACCCCAGCTTTGGGAGTTCTGGCTGTCAGGAGGAGAAGTGAAGCAGAGGAAGCTGTTCCCTGCACAGAACAAGCACTGCATGCACTACCAGGTTCAGGGGAAAGCATCCACATGTTTGCATGAAAAATCATGGAAGAGGCAGGAGGAAGGAGAAAGGGGGGGGTCTAATCAGACCTGTTTCTTATAGAGCAAATGCTCAGAATGTGGGGTGAAAACAACAGTAGGAGCATTTCCGAGCTGCTGATCTTCAGCAGTGCTTACCCAAGACCACCACACCCTCCCAGGCTCCCAGTTGGGAAGCAGTTAGGAATGCTGGCCTGCTTCTCAATCTCCAAGGAAGTAACAGGGCTGCTGGCTGCAAAGATGCTGACGCTGGAGTCTGGAAATGACTCTAGAAGCCTGTCAGCAAGGGCTTCATGAATGTAACAGGGAGGCCCACAGGCCTCCTTTCTCAGCGCCTTCATCTAATCTCTTCTTAGAGATTGAGAGGGTGACACTCACATGGGATTCTGATCACAGTATATGAGATTTTTTGGACCCTGCAGTGAAACCTGTGAGAAAACAGTGATGACTGAGAAAGATGTTGGAATGATTCTTCTGCTCCACGAAAAAGTCAGATCTTTCACCAAGTCTAACTGGCTTCCACTCTTGAATTTTAGGGTGGCTCAGGAAAGGAAGGTGGCGGCCCTTGGGTGTATACCTTGTACCCTAGGGACAGTCCAGCACTTCTGCATTGCATGGTAAACAGCAACATCTGACACCAGCAGATGATGGGGCTTAGCTTGCACCAGAAGCTCATTTGGAATTAATGGCCCTGGATTTTCAAAAGTCCTTCACCTAAAATATTTTGTTAGCTCACTACCATCACTGAGGTTGTTGAAGTTGGCTTACTCAGTGCTTCCTATTTTTCTATTAAGGAGTTAGGCCTAGGAGTGTGGTGCTTTTCTCTCAAGGGTGCAGTGTTTACAATGAATCCCGGCATCTTCATATGGATTACTCCCCAGCCTTGCAGAGCAAGGTCGTGCATCTGACCCAGCACTGGAGTCTTTTGAGTAGCACAAGAGACATTAACTCCATGTCTTCCTGGAGTCTTCCCAGCACTAGGCAGAGGGAATGGGCAAGACAGGAATGTGAGGCACAAGGGTCTGTGGGCTAGGCTGGAGAGTGGCCACCAAGCCATCCAGTTGGGCGGGGCTTGAAGTGCGGTCTATAGAAGCAGGGCAGAGGGTCATCTGTGGTACACTGGACACAGAGAGAAAGGAACACACGAGCCACTGTTGCCACTGATGGGCACAATACTCAGCCCCCACAACTCAAAGGAGGAGTGGCTTCTTATGGCTTGTGTTTTAGGGGGCCTCAGTCAATGATAAACTGGCTTCAAAGCAGAAACTCCCTTTGAAAGTGTGCAGTAAAGCAAAGCTGCTTATCATTGTGGCCAGAGAGCAGAGCAAGGGAACATCCCAGAGAGGAAAAGGGAGGGACTACCTGCAGGACACAAGGCCACTCTCTGTGACCTGCTGTGACACAACCTGAACTGTGTTGTACTCACCCTTTGGGTGGCCTCCAAGTCAGTCAAGTTAATAGAAACAAGTCAGCCATCTCTATGAGACTGAGGACTCATTTATTCACTTAGGAAATATTCACTCCAGCCTCATTGAAAAGTGCACACTAATGTTAGGCATGACACTTGGCTGGGAAACAGCAGACCAGTATGGGGGTTGGAAGCAGATGTGTAAGTGGACAATTAGAATGCACACCAGTGCTTATGTGTGAGACATGTGTGGTCCCTTCTGAGGCTGTGATGTGGGCCTCTAGCTAAGCCCAGAAGAGGGAAAGAGGGTGCAGAGAAGCCTCTGTGGGGAGTGGATGCCTGCTGGGAGCCATAACAGTTGGAAGCAACTGACCACCTAAAGGGAAGGAGCATTGCTGTAATGAGGGACAGAGGGCGATCTTGCATTCTGTTGTAATGGATCACACAGTCCCAAACGGTATTAGCCAAAGACCCAGACCCAGTGCCTTTATGCGCAGACAGGGGTGGAATAGTGGTGACTCTAGGCGCAGCTCAGCATGGTCACTGGGGCAAAGAAACAGTGGTAACATAGGAAGGAGGAAGTAGTCCCAGGATGGGCGTGGACTTTCGCACGGGACATGAATTCTAAACACAAGGAAAACTAGGACATTGAAGACACATGACCAAAGACATCAAAACGAGCTGACTCATTTCTTAGCAGAGATTTAGGTCTCTTTATAGTCTGGGGGAAAGAGCTTGTCCCAAAGTCAGAGGATGAAGCAAGGACCACAGGTGGATTCTGCTAATTTCCCTGGGGTCAGGGAGATTGCAGCTACATGACCAAGGGACCACACAGATCTGGGATGGGGATGGGCAAGGGGGGAAATAAGTCCACAGCCAGTGTCGGCCTGACATGAAGCAGCCAGTTTCCTGACCTAGTTCAGACTTTCTTGTTCATTTCGTGGGTGGCAGGAATCAATCCCAGCACAGCTGGTCTCAAGCACATGGACAGAAGCTTGCAATTTGCAGCACCTGGCCAATGTTTCCTGAACGGAGCAGGGAGTCCTCTCATGGGTGGGTGGGGACCGTGTTACAAAATAAAGAAGCCACTGCAGAGATGGATGCAGCGGTCTACCATCATTAAACAGTTTGTCTCTGAGATGAGTCCGGAGCGCCCTTAAGTGCAGAGATGGCAGTAGGAGCCTCAGCAGTGCACAAAGGCATTTGCACAAGATTGCAAAGGGATGGCTAGCAAACGGAAGCACAGTTAAAATACCTGAAGAGTATATTTTTAAAATATCTATTTCCCATTTCCTGTGTGTGTGTGTGTGTGTGTGTGTATGGTGCGCATATGTGTGTTTGGTACAGGGTCTCTCTACATAGCTTGGACTGTGTTTTCAGTCCCAAGGACTGGGGTTATCAGGGTACACCACCACACCTGGTCTTAGAGGCTGGCTCAGTGCACCCCAGGGCTGGGGCTGGTGTGGGATGTGGTGCCAAGGATCGAACTGTGGTTCCTGTGCTTGCCTAAGCAGGCGCTTGGTCCGCTGAGCTATCTTGCTGGTCCTCCTATTTCCTTTCCTTATATAGATGTCCAATCAGCGTGTGTGTGTGTGTGTGTGTGTGTGTGTGTGTGATGTATATTACACAGATGCAGTATGAATACATAACTATTTCTGTATATCTATACATCTTAGCTATGTGTTTATAATTCTAAAAAAAATTCAGGGTGCCTTGATTCTTAAAGGCCCTTTTCAGGGAACTCTGGCTGCAGACGGTCATGAGGTGGCCTTTCCCTTGGCTCGCTGTGGTCAGTGTGCAGCCTCCTAGCAGCAACCCCATTGCTCTAACAGCATCTACACGCAGTGCTGAAAGACTTTTTATTTTTAAATCACAGAAACCGACATGTGTAGCTATCAAAGAATCTTTTCAAAGCCAATCTCTGAAAAGGACACAACCTCTGGGGATATACGTCCCAGAATAATGCAACCTTTTTCCCTCAAGGGATATGGGAACATCCTTCCCAAAAGTACACCAGGAAGCACCACAGCATCTCCAGAAAGTGAATTTCGTTCATTTTCCTTTTTTGCACTCTTATAGTATCTGCCTATCAGTTCTACCTTAAGGACACAGATTTACATAATAATATTTTTATGTTGTTAGTCACTTGTCCCAGAACATTATAATATCAGTGTAAGTTTCCAAGAATAACTTTGTCATCTCAGAAGGATTGGAAAAAGCACCAGAATCCATACACCCAGCGGCAGTTCTGATCAGCAAGAGTGGCGGCACATCCTGGTGACCATTTCAGAGCCAGGCACGCGTCACAGAATAGGATGCAGCTTGCGTGGTGCAGCTGAGAAAATAGGCCAGCTGCCAATGACATGTTGTCAAAAGATGGAATACAATGAAACGGAACCCAATTGATCTCTTTCCAGCAAAACGGGACGCTGACTATGGCTATGGACTGGACTTGGAAAGTCCCCAAAGGCCCATGTGTCACAGGCTTGGAATCTGTGTCAATTTCATGCATTAAGAATCAACAAGCAGAGCAGTAAAGCACAGCTTGGGTGTGTCTGGGCCAGGCACAGAGATGTAGCCTGGTAGCGCATATTCCTATCCCAGTGCCCTCCCTTCTCTCTCTGGCATCTAGCTGCTGTGGGTCGAGCGGCTGCCTTCTGCCACATCGCTTCTGCCTTGGAGCCACCCAACCATGCATGGGCTGGACTTTCTTAAACTGCGAGCCAACACGAACCTTTCCTCCTTCACAGTTGTGGGCACCAGCTCTTTTGCTCCAGCAATGGTAAATTAACTAATGCAGATCTTGGTGCTGCAGAAGATTGACCATTAAGAGGTAAGGCCAAGGGGGCTGGGGCAGAGCTCAGGGGTACAGTGCTTGCCTAATGCAAGGTGGCCCTGGTTCTATTGCACAAATAGGGCCACTCTTCGGGTCGCTGGTGATGTGCCCTAGAAGCGGGTAGTGGGACCTGTGCCCTCTTCTTCCTCTCACTTCTGAGTCATGAGGCCAATGGGCTCGCTTGAGCACAAGTGTTTTTTGAGAATGCACTGTGGCACACAGGCCCCAAGCCAAGGGACCAAGCAACCATTTACTGAAACCTCCAGAACTTTTAGTTAAAATAAACCTTTTCTATATATGGGTTGGTATTCTCCAGTATTTTTTCCAAATGCAGAAATTTGACTAATACAATTGCTAACCTCTTTCTTGTAGTTTTGCTGTCAAAATGTAAGGGTGTGGCACAAAAGGGCCACAAGAAAAAGAGGAGAGAACAGAAAGTGGAAAGGGAAGAAAAAACTAAGTTTCAGATTATGACTTGAAATTAGCAAGAGCTCACTGAGTTGACTCACTCATGTCTTCTCATTTCAAGGAGCCAAAGTGAGGCTGCCACACTGGGGTAATAGAATAATGAGTTTTGAGTGTAAAATATGTTACGTGATAAGCCCAACTGAACCTAATTGTGCAGTTCACATATTTGCTGCAAAATAGGAAAATACATATAAAATATTACTTTATATTGTTAATGTCATAGTCTAAGAGTGAATTAATGCCTCAGAAAATGATACCTAAAAGGCAGGAAATTTTAAAGCCATCTATCTTGAGGCACAACATATGCTGTATTAAGCTTTTGCATATAATTTCTTGGTTTATTTAATTAAACCATCCAGTCACCATGAAAAGAAATGTATAGGAAAATAATTTTACATGACTCAAGCCTATGAAATAGGCTTGTGTGTCAAATGCAATAGTCTACCATATGTCAGGTTTTTCAAAGCATGCTGAGTTTGAGATTAGTCTCATTTTTAATGGGACTTTTCTTTCCTTTGTTAGCTCCAGAATATTTTTCCCTCAAGAACACTCAATTTAGAGAGAGACTTCTATGTCACTAGGGGCCACTGTATGTCTCCTGTAAGCACTGATGCCCCACGTGAGAATATGATGGAACCACTTCCCATTTCTATGCCATTTCCTGTTTTTCAAAGGCCTTCAATCTCCTTGTGTTATCCAGCTAAGCTGAAAAGAAAGGCCCTGAGCCCTGGGAGGCAAGGTGGGTGGGACTGACCGCACCAGATGCTGGATGCCGAGGCCTCATGAAGGTGAGCTAGTCCTGAGCGGGAGACAGGGTCACAGGGAAGGAGGAAAGGGGAGCTCGGAGCCAGCAAAGATCTAGGCGACCTTGCAAAGTGTCAGAAACCAGGCCGCATTTGACAACCGGGAGGTAAAACATGCTCAGGTGCCAGCCTTGCCTTGGGTTGCACTGAGCTGGCCACCAAGACTAGGAGGGTGGTGCATGCCTGTATTACCAGCACTGAGGAGGCTGAAAGCAGGAGGATCACTATGAGTCCAAACTGCGCAGTGAGACCCTGTACCAAATACAAAAACAAAACAAAGAAAAAAAGCAAAAACCCAAAACCAAAAAAGCTCAAGTTCAAACAGAGTCAGTGCTCCAGCATGAAATAAAGGTGACCGCACTCACCTTTCTGAGTGACGCCACGGGCTGCGGAAGACAACCCCTTCGGGACCCCTGCTGTACAAGTCAAGTGCCGAGAAACACAGGAAGCCCCTTTACTTTTCCTGTAGTTTTCCCAGAATGCCTGCACACTTTCTACTTAAAGGTTGTGTTCCATATGCTAGGATAAGTTCAGGCTAAGTTCCTAATGATTGCGAAGCCTGTAGAGAGAACAAAACTTTGGCAATTTACTTTCTGAATTTGGTTAAGGGAGGACAGGTGAGATGTATGAGGCATTTGGAGGCAAAGTTCATCCTTAAGCACAGCTGTAGTCTCCATGCCTAGTGAGTAAAACTCTGAGAAGTGCTGCAAAAATAGCTACATCAGCACTCATTCCATGCAGCACAAGGGAATAAAGCTCTCCCCCCACTCCGAAGTTCTGGAGAAAGAAAAATGACCTTTGTGGTACTTGGAAATGAAAGGAGGAGGATCCTGTACAGATTCCTCGTATCAAGAAGACGTGAACCATCTGAACCCTATTTAAATTAAAGCATTACACATATGCATTATGGGCTGGGTAACCATGCATCTGTCAGAAGTGTTGCATGTCATGGTGCTACCAGCTCCCACCATTGTGCCTCTCGCCTGCCGCACCAGAGGGCTCCCCCACCGCAAGGGGAGTAGTGGAGCCTCTAGGCAAGAAAGCAGCCGGAATGCGGGCCTGTCCACTATCCCCTCAGCACCAGGTGCGTTCTTGGGGACCCACAGTTCTCCAAGACTGTCAGGCAGGAAGCCTCCTGCTTTCACTAAGACGGGTAGGTTAGCAGCAGGACAGATGTGAAGCTGCGGGCCGTCACAGAGTCGTGGCACAGGTCTGAGAAAGCGGCAGTTTAGCAAGGACCTAAGGAGGACAGAGGATTGGGACAAGGAGCAGAGGGCAGTGAGTAGCTGCAGCATGTGGTCAGCCTTCTGTAAGAATTGCAAGGAAATTGCTCCCTTGGTTGAGAAGAGGGCAGCTAGTGAAAGAGGTGGAGGGGCGGGGGAAGAAAGGGTGGGAGGGTGGGAAGACATGCTCAAGAAGAGAGTAACTGCAACTACCTGAGTTAAAAAACGAGTCAAAAACCTGTGTGGTACTAATAAGCAATACTGTTCATCATCACAATTGCACACTTCTGTCCTTATCTTCAGAAATAGCTTAGGGTATGACTATGTGTCACCTGCATCCTAGGATGGACACGGACATCCTGACACTACACAGAAAGAAACACCACATCACTTTGCCCCCAGTTCATCTGCTTTAGAGAAAAGTGTGTGCACACTCTGTGGGCATGTATGCACTTGTGTGTATGTGTTGGCATGAGAGAGGGGTTGAAATCAAGTCCTTACTATACATCACAATAAGAGAAACAAAGTGTGCTTGGCCTTTGGTGTGCTTATACCGTTCAGGCCACCCTGACAACTGTAGCCCATGTGAACAGTGGAAGGAGAAACAATGAGATGGACACAGGCCTGACTGTGAGGACCCTTGATGTCACAGAACACAGGCAGAGCAACTATTTCTCAGTGTCGTAGGCTTTGTGCATCCTGTCCTGCTGCCACCCTTCTGCTCTGCCTTTCTAGGACCAAAGCTACCACAGACAACATGGAAAAGATGTGACTCAGTGGAAAAACATACATGGACCCCTAGATTCAATCCCCAGTGTGGGAAATAAATTAGCAAAGTGAGGCACAAGACAGCAGCTATGGCTGTGCCCCAGCAAGGCTGCATTTGTATTCACTCAAGGTGCCCAGGTTTGGAGCAAAGTATGCGGACTCAGGCTTTCGATGTTAAGAAGCCAATGTAAAATAATATCTAAAAGTGAAGCCCTGAATATCAGGTAGGTTGCTACAATGTAGGAATGATATAGAGCTAGAGAAGGGTGAGATGAAATGCCAGTGGATTGCACTGGACCAATATGCTAAGATTTTGTGAGCCATAGGTGCAGAATTAGGTGACAGCATTAAGAAAATAACTCATGACTTTTGCTTGACTCTGCAATGTTAGAGGGACATCTATCCAAGATCTTATCTTTTAAAATGTTGCAAGAGTGTTCCCTGCATTAGGTGGCAAGTTGGCACAGTTCATTCCAAAGTTTCCATCCAACTCTAAAATTCCAAGACTCCAAAATTTAAATTATAATACAGTCACCGAAATCTGGCAGGGTCTAATTAGCAGCCAAAATGAAGTTTTATGGCTTCCTTTTCTTGACCTAATGTCTTTGCAAATTCTAGAAAGCTGACTCCTGAAGCTTGACAGCTCAAACACTGATTGACTATTTCCTAGTCACTTTGCAATTGCTTTCTTTTAATTGAGGATAAATTGGTAGAACATATAAAATCTACAAACCAAAAATGGATGCTGCAGGCAATTCATTTATTTTCACTCAAATGACTCAACTTCCATTAAACCACAAATCACTTTTAAATATAATTCAGTGAACACCCTGAGCAAGTACTCACATAGTAAAATCATTAAGTAACCATTCACCGCCTAGCTACCAAAGCACCAGAGCTTGCTTGACACATCCTGGGGTATAAAATGCTTATTAACAGAGTAGATACAAACTTTGGACAAAGGTGCTGGGCTACAATTTGAGCTCTGCCAGGTCCTGGTGATATGGCTGTGAAGGCAATTACCTTCCCCTCTGTCCAAAGTGGGATGAGAGTGATACCTGCACCACGTAGAGAATTATGGTAATGAACTGAGATGCAGTGTTTGTTACATAGTGAAATCTCACTAAGAACTGACATTATTTCTGCCTCTATCTTCACATTAGGAGGTGCAATCATTACCTACTGTTTAAAGAACATGTATTTTTAGGGCAAAACTAATCCTTCACAGAAACCTGGTGTCCTACTGATTTCTGGCAAAACAGAACCCACCTGAAGTTCTACTCTTTTATGCATTCTTTTTACTTTATCTTGCATTCAAACTGAAGAGAAAAACAGCAGAAACTGAAAGCCTATTAGGATAAATGCACCAAATACTTTTATTTTCTCCATGCAATACACATTAGTGGGTCTGAGGAGGTCTACAATGATATGGAAAGCTTAATTTCAGTTATCCAGGAGCAATTAATCTTTTTATTGAAAGGGTAACCTGATAAAAGTAATTACTGGACATTTGTTGAATATTTACTAGGTCCCAGGCTTTGGCGATGCAAAGATACTCAGATGTGATTTGGAGAGACCACTCCCACCAAGACTGTGGCCTTACTCTGTCCATGCTTGAAACTGGGGTAGAAACATCTCTACAAGGTTTTGCGGAGCTGGACAAGAATCACTGCATAATGGCCAGCTCCTAGCAAGCCCCTAGGAGCTTGGATGAGGGTCTGCAGGAGTGTGGAGGTGAGACTCCATCCTCATCGTGGGAGGTGGCAGCACAGGGCTGTCTCCAGAGAGGTTTACAAGGGTGAGAAACTCAGTAGGGACAACTCTTGTGAAAAACCTAGCATCTACTAAGGTAAGGGCACAGGACAAAGGATTCACTCTGCTTCAGGGGATCCAGGGTCTCTCTAGATCCAAATCCCCATAATACACTCATCACTTGCCTGAAAGGGCTATGTAGCAAAATCTGATCGTGCATCTCCCTCATCTGTGCATACAAACCCTGAACACATCTGTGCTCATCACATGGAATCTGTTGTATCTTCCGCAGTGTGGTCAGGGCGCATCCGCCTTTGTTGCCTCTTGGAATCTGGTCACAATTGTAGTTTTTCATGCAGGGCCCCAACAGAGAGAATGGAACAGATAGGAGCTCGTGTTTGGGAGTTCCCTTACTATTTAACGTGCTGCGATCTTGGCTCAATTATTGAAAGTCTTAACTAACCAATGTTCTCTTTCACAAAGTCATAATAATAACGGGAGCTAAAATTTGTTTTAAGAACTTGTTAGAATTAAGGCACTCAAGCCAAAACTGCAATTTTTTCAATTCTTGCATAAAATTCATATATGTTTCCTAGAAAAATTTGAGGAATAAGCTTCAAAGAGAAAAAAATTTACTACTTTCTGCTGCTGTTGGCTTTCCAGAAATGGAACACCAGTCCCACAAGGATGAGCTGAAATCCTACACGGCTTTGGCACAGTGTCTGGTGCATAAGACTCAACAGAAGCTTACTACAAAAAGTAAGTCAGCTTGAGAGTGGGAGGGGGGGAGCACGCAGAGTGCTCACGGAAGGGCTCTGCCTCACAGTTAGATGGGACCGAGAAGCTCTGGGTAACACAGTGCGCCTGTGGGTGACAATGATTTCACTGCAGGTTTCAAAAATCTAGAAGAAAGGATTTGGAAACTTCATCACAAATAGAAGATAAATATTTCAGACAATAAATATTTAACCAGATTTAATCATTATGCAATGTGTACATGTACTGAGTGTTAACTGAAACTCCAGGAATATGTATGACTTAGATTCTAAGCATCCTTTACAAATTTAAAAGAATAACAGCAATGGCAGCAGCTGAGACTTGAGGTAAGGGGTTGAATGGGTCAGGTGGAGCCTATAGGACACTGGGAATGGAGGGGTCTGAATAACGAGACCTACAGAGGGGGTGAACAAGTGGACGAACACGAAGTGTGAGCTAGTCAGAGAGGACCACAGAATACTGGCATGGAGATGACGGTGGCCCTATTAAAAAATGAAGTCAGATAAGTGACAGAAGACAGATGACTTTATAATTTCACCACTTATAATTCTACCAACTTTCCCTATATAATTGAGTATTAAAATATTAGGTGGTTAACACTGTACTTCATTCAAGAAATTTAGTGAAATTTACCAAAACTGGGAGGTAGGAGAGATTTCATGGAGGACTCCATGGATGGAGGGCTGTGTCATAGCCTGGGACAGGGAATACAAGGAAAGGGAGAAGACCAGAGTACTGTCTTTCCAGTTTTGAGAACTGAATGAGTTTGAGCCAGGTGTGGTGGCACACAGCTGAAATCCTAGCCCTCAGGAGCTGAGGCAGGAGGATCACCGCAAGTTCAGGATGGGTGTGGGCTACAAAGTGAGCTCAAGCCCAGCCTGAGCTGAAAAGCAAGGCCCTGAGGCAAAAGACAAAAAGAAAAAAGCAATAATAACAAAAATGAGTTTGATGCAACTACAGAGTACCAGGGGAGGACCCTCTATTTAACACATGGGTGCTAAACATGATCAACAATTCAGATCTCATTTATTAATGGCAACTACATTAGAGGTTGTTCAAGCTGCAGCCACATCCCCATAAGCCCCCATCAGTGTTGGCCTACATGCATGAGAATGAGCTCCTGAGAGCCCATCACTTAAGCTTCCCACCACCTAAGCCCTTCTTGGGACACTGTCTGTGGCTAACTGACACATGACTACGTGACCTCTTCACTCTGCTGTGCTTTAGGACTGCTCACATATTCCTTTATTCTGAATGATTTCCTTCTAGGTTGAGCACAGCAGGTGATCTGTTCCATCAGTTACCCTTACTGTGGTGTCGTCCTTCTTTCAAATCACAATTCAGTAACTTGACTTTCATTCACCTGAAGTCCTCTCCTAACATACAGATTAAGTCCAGATATTTGTCACCCATGTGGCCAACAAATGATGTGGATGATCCAGCAGACCTACTGGCAAATTAGGTTGCAGATCTTGCCCTGAACCTGCCAGTGCTGTGTTCTCTGGCAAGTTAGTGAGTTCTCTGGACCTCCATCTCTCATCGTGAAGTGGAAAGTAAGCTTCAGACTTGCTTTGTAGTTTCCTAAATAATCTTAAAAAACTATGTGCATGAGAGGAGAACTGGTGTTCTCTGACTGTTGAATGAAGACGTCTGTGTTTGATCATGAAATGAAGCTTAGTATGCTATGATTAACATATTGCTAACAATATGTCAACATATCATTAGTGTTTGTATGTTATTCCATGGAAGATCTCTGCATTTTCCCCATAAGCTGCCTCTACCATTGATTGTGATAGAGGGGAAAATGAAAAACCTTAACTGAAAGGAACCTGGGAAGAGTTCATGTTTTCTAAAACTGAATAATGAATTTTAGGAACAAATGGAGGTTATAAATTTATTGGGGAAAAGAAAGCTTCTAAGAGGAATAGAAGAGGAGTCTGAGTGGGTTGTCTCTGGGAAATTTTCTCTTCCAGGGACTTTTATAGAGTGAAACCATGTGACGAGGTGGGTCTAAGGTGGTGGAGAACATGTGAACTCGCTTAAGTGGGCATGAGGTGGGCCAAGACTGTGGTCAAACAATGAGATTTACAAGCACCATCGCTCGGGTAAAATTGATTAAATCAAGTGAGTGTCAAATGAAGAAGCAAGTCACATGGTAAGAGGGACTCTTTTCTGTTGGTCGTTGTGTTAGTGACTCATTTGAGCTCTTTCAAAGTGATTGATGCCTATTTAGAATATCAATCCCTGATGCCTATCTCTAGGGAAGTATGTTGCTGCATTTGTTTACTCTTTTGTCTGGAGGTCTGACCCACAGTGGGGGAGTGGCCGTCTCTTCCAAAGTTGCAAAGTTACCCTGTCTTCCATGTTGTCCCCTTGAGAGCCTGGCCCTATCTTACTGCCTATAATATTTCTGTCTAATTCACCCGCCTACAACAATTGGAGAAAAATTTCTTGACATCTGTTACTATGATAGCAGATTTGTCAATTTGTGCCTGTTGTTGTACAGAAATTTCACAAAAGGCTGTGGGAACAACTCAGGGAAAGTGCTTGCAGCAGTGTTTTTCAATTTTTTAAAATGTATTTCATACAAGGTCTACAGGGCCTCACTATACAGATTGGACTCATAGTAATCCTCCGGTTTTCAGCCTCCCAAACTCTGGCATTAAGGTGCCATATCACCATGCCCAGTCTCAGTTGTGGTCTCAGTGTACCCCAGGGGCAGGACCAGCATGGTAAGTGGCATTAGCTTTTAATCTTAAAGAGATGACAACCAAGGCCCCAAATACTCGAAGTGCCAAGAGATGGGCACTGTGTACCACCGTAACTCACTGTTACCTTTCCATCTTTTTTGCATTCCAATTCCTAGATTGTACTTGGAAGGTGAAGGATTCCAGCACCAGTGCTGGCTGTTCAACACGGGCTCACCACTGCTCTCTCCTTTGCTCTTTAATGAACAAGATAGGTGAAGAGCAAATTCCACTAAACGCTGAGAATGCAGCTAGAAGGAAGAGAGAGAGCCAGCCAGCTTGCCTTTCGTTCCTTGTGGCTCCTCCCATCTTGTCAATCTGCATCTCTGGCTACACAGGAGAGGCTGGCTGTTGATAGTTTTAGAGCACAGACAAATGCTCACAATGGTAAGCTGAAGTAAATTATGCTGTCTTTCACAAATTATTCTATCATCCAAAATAGTTGTATTTCTTGTAGAGACCACTGAGTAGTTCACATCATAAAAATGTGAGTATCAGTAATAACTGGGGTAGGCGGGAATAATTGCCATTGAATGATGGAGTTGTACCGGTGAACCCTATCACGCGCATAGCCCCCGCCGCCACTGCTTCTACCAGCACGTGCCGCACCCGCCTGCCTTCTTACCTATATTTATCTCCTGAAGCTGCAGATAGCCTCATCAGTGCGATTTTCATCCTGATAGTGATATGTCTCTGAGACATGACAAATAAACATAACATTCTACATTTAGACTTCAGCTCTCTTACAGATGTCTGAAGTAATCAAGGAACTCAAACAGTACAAGAAGCCCTTGGTTTCTGAATTATTTCTGACATGAAAAGGATAGAATAGTAAAACACTAAGATTTATCTTAAAATGCATTAACCTGCAGCAGACTTATAGAATATTGAAACAGGAAAAATAAAGCCAGCACCATGAACCCTCTGGCAGGATTAATGAAACATCACACCAGTAGTGTATCGATCACCCAGTAGATAGGTAGCTCTGAAATTCTGCTGACAAAGTATAGAGATTAATTAATATCAAAATGACAATTCAATCTCAAAGGCATAAAAAAGAGCAGAAAAATATTCAATATGTATACACATCTCATAGTAAATCAATGTGAGTTACATATTGACCAAGATGTTGCCGGTAGGTGTACAGTTGTGTCAGGCCAGTCAGCTACAAAAAAAAATTGTTTTAGAAACAACAACAAAAAAAGGGAATAATTTTGGACATGTAAGAATCAGATAAAAATATCAATGGTATATGGTTCTTTAATCAAGATAAACCAATGCCTTGAAGAATCTTTGTGTTCGTTTCTGCTCATGCTGTGGCTGGATGAGAAGACAGAAGACAAGGTGCAGTTTGTAAGCTTTGTGGGTGACACTGACACTGAAGGAGGCTGTCACCCTCGATGGGGAGGGCCTCACCCACTGCAGGTCATTATCAGCAATGCACAGTGGCACCCTTTCTCTAGATGGGGAGCAATGTTGTGCTTTCCCATTAGCTTTCCAAGACTCACATGACTAAATTATGAATACATTTTCTAAACTGTATTCATGTTTTAGGGTCCTCACTCAAAGTTCTCCACCCTTGTGGAATTATGTTGGAAGGCAGCACTCTCCATTAACTTCTAAACTCTTGGTCAGGGTTCTGCTCAGCTTTCTGGTTCGTAGAAGCACACGTGTGCTGCTGCTCCCAAGCGCCAGGCAGTACTATGCCTTGTCTTCGGACTTCAAAGCAACCCTGAAGATAACAATAAAGCGCTATCTGCATTTTCCAGACACAGTTGCTCAAGTCTTTAGAGAAATTTGTTCCACAGTCTCATCTTAATCATTTAGTAAGGAAAAAGGAATTGAACTCAAATATTCTTGTACTCAGAAACCTGACCTTTCAAATCTACTTTCAAGTGTCATCTGATAACTGACTTGCTCATATTTCAGAGCCTGATTTCAGGAAATGTTTCATAGAATCTGCACCCTGAGGCTTCGAAATCAGGGTCTGGCACAAGTCTCCGCATTGTGGATCCTAAGACTTTCTTACTGCAGTAACTGAGGCCAAGGGACACACGCAAGTTTGTGCATCAAGGAAATAAAGTGGTTGGCGCTGGGATTCTAAATCTTAACTGAATAAAGTTTAGCACTAGGCATGCCTGAAAATAAAACAAAAAATTTTAATTTTGTACTATGAAGATAAATTATGAAATACATTTTATGAATAAAAATTTATGTTTTCATGCTAATCATCCATTATGATTATTTATCTGAATATATAATTATAGGCCTTTACACAGATGCATTTTGAAATCAGCTGAACAACAGAATACGTAACAGAAAAACGTATGTGGGAACTTGGATCAAAAACATACAAAATAAATTTCACACTGAGCTCTAAAAGTGGGCATTGAACCCAGTTTCTGGAATGAACCAGAGTATGCAGAAAACAAACAGCAAGAATAGTTATTTTAGCAAGAAAAGTAGGATAAATGTACCAAGCCAATCATGGCATGTTGTACGCAGATAAAAGATGCAGACAGAATTTGCAGCATTGATCCACGACCACACTGGAATTCAAGAAAGCAAGAACCCAGAAAGCGCAATTGTCCTAAATGCGCATAAACATTCAAATTATGTTGCAGTTGCAAAATTTAAACTCAAGGAAGAGACCTGTGCAAAGAAATTTATTAAATTGATGTGCTTTCCTGTTTTAACATGCCTGGTGGCTCTTTTTAGAGTAAAATGTACAATTTATCTTAATAAAAATGACATTCCCCACATTGGATTCAATCAAACACCAAGAAGTCTTTTGTAAAAAGCTCTGCTTAGAGCACAATATTGTTGATACTTGTACACCAATATTTCAATAGGTACAGTTCACCTGCCTAATAAATATGTTGTACATCAAGTGTTGTTTTAGAAGGTCCTGCTTTGTGAAAAAAATCAATCTTTTATTTTACTACATGTTAAAGAAGTTTCTTTGTGAAGAGTTAAATTCCTTGCTAATTCATCTATCCATCCATCCATCTACCCATCCACCCATCCACCCACCCATCCATCCATCCATCCATCCATCCATCCATCCATCCATCCATCCATCCATCCCTCCCTCCCATCTATCTATCCATCCAACCAATATTTATGCACCTTCAGAATCTATAACACACTAAGTAATAGAAAAATCTGTATAAAAGTTCACTATTGGGAAGTGTCTGATTTAAGATGACATTTGACCATCGAACTCAAATTCTGTTTTCAGATGATCATACATCTCCACAAAGGTGAAGCTGGTAAGGAAGTACTATTCCCCCTCCTCTCTTGAATTCAACTGTAATACAGGCATTGCAGTGCCATCTTGGATGTGCTGGTTTACTGTGTGGCTCCCCAAGTGTGGTCTTTGGATCAGTACACCCATCTTCACCTGAAAACTCATTAGCACTGCAAATTCTTGGGCCTCATTCTATATAATGTGTGTCTGAGAACCACAAATCCACCATAGTGATCAAAAGCTTGCAAAAAATTTTCACATTTTCAGAGAGTGGACCAGACCGCTGGTAAGGGAAGTCATGCAGTAGGCAACCTAAAGCAGCAGGCTTTGCTCTTAGGGTCCTGCTAAGGAGCTTGGACAGTGCTGAACTGGCAAACCCAAGAATATTTTTGAAGACAAAATAGACATGATAAAAGCTGTTGTAAGGAAGACCCTGACCCTAGGGAAACTGAAGAAAGAAACCAGTGAGAGATAATTGCATTGTTCAAGAGAGAAAAAAGAGTAAATTAATCCTTACTTGGTGATTCAAGAATTTTTCATGTCCCAGACTACCTGAGACCATTTATGCGGTTTGCGTTCCATGCCCGGGTTGAGGTTTGCTCTGAGAAATATTTCTCTACCACCATGGGGTCCTCTTTATCCCATAGTCTGTTTTTATGTATTCTGGGGTATTTCTGCCTTTCTGTCTATCACCAGTTCCTCGGTTTCCCTGCCCTACCACTTTCTGCTGCCGCTTTCCTTTGCCTGTTCATTCCATTGCTGTGCTGGCCAGCTGCATGCTAGCACATGTTCCTCTAGATGTTTGTTGGTGACCATTCCTTAGTGTTCACCAATTGCCTCTTACTGCTGTTCTGAATATGTAACTTCAGTCACCACAACTACAACTTTTGCCCAGCTTTATTTTAATCTGTTTAAGATTCCTATGTTTAAAAAAGGAAAAATAAGTCTTAATTCACTTTAAGGTGCTAAATCTATTTTGCCAGCTGCTGAATCCATCTAACATTGTGTCCAACCATGCATAATCAAAGGAATGTTTTCCACTCAAATAATGACTCCAGTCACAGATTTGTTTTCAGTAGGAAATAGAATAACAACACAATGCAATAATAAGTTTTGTCATGTATCCACAGAGACTATGAAGCAATATACATAAATTAATAACTAAAATGGAGTCTTGTGGGTCAAGATGTGTGTCTTATTCTTCACATAAAAAATCTATTGATGAGAAAGTTAGTCTTGACACCAGTCATGCTAGTTCCATGATGCTTGAAGTCATGTTGAGTATGTTGGCGCTAATACATAAAAATTTCACAACATGCTAAGAAAAAACAATATGCCACCTACTTTATAACTCCACCCTTAGCCTAATGTGTAATATTTTGGTCCACAGAGTCAATAAGATGATATTGAACTTGTACATTAGATTAGCAGCAACAATGAAGATTGGACATACAAACTTCACTGGCCCAGATCCTGTGCAAGTAACGAAAGAGTTAAAAATAAAACACACAAACTTTCAACTCAGCAGCCTAGAAGTACAAGTCAGGAATACTTTTGCTCAAATACACCACACTATTCAAATTTGTTTCACATTTCTGGCTGAAGATGCAACTGTAGAACTAACTGTATTATGTAAAGTGAAAGAGTCCGTTTTACCTTTGATGATCAATTTTCCATTTTTCTTCTTCCAAGACAGGATAAGATCCAGACTTCTGGTGTTTTCTTTCTTTTTTTTTTTTTTTTTTTTTTTTTTTTTTTTTTTTTTTCTTTTTAGCTTAGTGTCACTCTTGGTATGTGATGTTCAATTGCTCTGAAAGAAAACAATGAAATGGCTACGTGTAATGGCTGACCCGAAACAAAGGGACACCTGAGAATGTTCTGGTAAGAATCACACTGTCAGCCACTAAATCCACTGATGAAGAATGAAGCTTCGTGGCACTCTCACCAGGAAGTGTTTCGCACGAAGCCGCACTTTATATTTTATGCCTCTCAGAAGATAAAATCAACCACAGTAACAAAGTATGTCAGTATAATAAATAGTTTGATATTCTACACATTTTTTCCACCACTATGACTTATATTCTCCTCAAAAGGCAATAAAAAACAAACCCTGGTGAACTGATTTTGTAAGATACAGTATATGTACAATATTGTATTCATTTCAAGTGCATCGTTTATTTCATTAACTGCAAATAAGCAACTATCACTCTTCCCAGGGTGGTTCCATACATTATGGGGGAATCCAATCATAGCATGACATTCCCGACTGCTACTATACACCTGCTGATATCTAAGCCTAACATTCATTCCTAACTACTAATGATGTTTTCTTAGGAAAGAGACAAAACAGAACCATTAACTAGACCCACATTTGTGGGAGAGGTAAGTATTTCAGAATACACTACATGTTGTATGCTGAGAGATGATTTTTCTTCTTGAAGGATCACAAAATACAGATCACACATACAAATAACCTGGTGATGTTTTTCCCCTGATAGTAGGGAAAGTTACAATCTTAGGCCTTTCTAATTTTTGTTTTTCTTATGAGACAAGGTTTCACTGTGAGACACCCTCCTCATGTGTCTTTTCAAGCAATATGATTTTGTGGACATTCATAGTATATAAACAATATGTTCAGAAAACATGTTCAGATAAGAGTAATAGTCAATCAAAGTACTAAACACATATGTGGTCAGAGAAGTTTGAGGCCAGAAAGACAATTTGGCACCACTGACGTCACAGCTGCTGGACACAGAGGCAGAACCACGACCCCAGCCCTCTCCCTGTGAAGTCAGAGCTCTAGAAACTCAGGTCTTTGTCTGAAAAGAACACCAGGCACTCAAGAAGTGCAAGGCCAGCAAAATGCCCATGCAGGGCATGCGAACACTTTATCTGCAGACTGGCAAAGTTGGCCGGTATTAATGGGGTAGGGGATGGAACGTAAGGAAAACAATACCATCAGCTTGTGTATTTGTACGGCACTCATGACGGTGTGCCTGGAAACTATGCTTCTGTGTACGCCTCACTTACTTGTGCTACAGAACGTAAAAACGAGCTTCTCCGTTACCAAAAGCTTTCAGGTATGATTTAAGGATTGTGAGCTTAGATTTATTTTTTATTATTTAAATGTATTTATTTATTTATTATATTTAGTACAGGGTCTACATGGTACAATGTCTCTACATGGTACTTTGTAGATTAGACTGGTAGTTATTCTCCTGTTTTCAACCTCCCAAGTGCTGGGATTAGACTTAGCAATCTAAGTGCTGTGAGCTTAGATTATAAGCTTCTAAGAGGCACACCGTGATGAGAGCTGTGCAGTCTTTCTTTCTCTTTAAAATAATTTTATTGAGAAACAAATAGCAATGAAACAGTTTCAAAAAGGATTAGTAGGACAGTTCCAATAATTAATACATTGCATATTGTTGTCTTCTTAGAGGTTATTCATTGTATAAGGTGCAGACAGGATATCCTGTTCACAAACACTATTAGAACAAATCTTTCTATTCATTGAATTAAGTGAAAGTAGCTGTGTATCTATCCTATTTTGAAATATGCAGATACAAAATGGTCCTTCATCTGTATACCCCTTTTCTGTTTAGTTTTGTCAGAGACGGGTATTCCATTGTCATTTAAATATTGTAGGTGCATGAATTCAGCAAAATATTCCAATATAGTCCAGTAGTACACAATAGTAGTGGGTTTTCCATAGGACTGGCAATGTAAGAAGTTGTTGAGACTTTTACAACTCAGCATATTAATATGGCTTTACTTCTTATACTTCATTTTTATACTTTTCTGCTGGATGGTTAAGACCAAGGCAAAGCAAGACCTAGGTAAAGCGAGGTAAAACAAAAAAATGTATATATGAGGTCAGTCAAATCCCCTCAGGATTTACCCTGTAACCTTGTACCACAGTTTGCAGATCATTTGTCAGTGTCAGCCATGTGAATGAGTTATGGCCATTGTGTGACCAATTTTCTGTCTGTGAAAGCCTGAGAGAATGCTACCATGCCCCAGTTTCCAATGCCATCTTAGGCTCTGGGGGCAGGGCCAACACTGCATGCCGGGGCTCAAACCCCAGCCATTGTGCTCTGCCTGAGCAGGTGCTAGAGTCCACTGAGCAATTTGGCCAGCTGTCGTGAGCTTAGATTTATAAGAGTCTAAAAGAAATACCTTCCCCACACAATAGATATGAGGACTGAGTTTCTCAAGACATAATGGGCAGTTGTTAATTTTTTGAATATAGAGAAGTGATCACTTATTCTTAAATATTTATTTAGAAACTATTTCATACTAGTGTTCCTAATTTTCTAAAGAAATGAAAAAGAAAGACTACACAAAGTTTGTAATAAGTGCTGATGCATATTAATCTTACAAAACATTGGGCTTCACTATGGCATTTTCATGTAGCATGTAGTACACTTTGATCATAAGTTGGCGGAGAACTTCTGAGTTCAAGCCCTCTTCTTTCCTTTGGCTCTTGAGTAGCTGGGACCCAAGGCCTGACCTACTGTACCTGTGATGCAAGACCTTTTAAATCAGAATATTCATGGATAAATCAGGAGAACCTGAACTATGAAAAAGCTCCAGGACAATTCTTCTGATCCAGCAGGTTGGAAATTTATTAATTCTTGTTCAACCCCCTTCTTAGACAGTTGAGGAATTTGAGACCAAAGAAGTGACTTCATCAAGTCATGTCCTACTTGGTGACAGATTGAAGTAGAAGTCAGGATTCCAACAGACGTGAGTGCACACAGATGGCTACAACGAGAGGCCTAGAAGTGGAAGGGCTGGCTCGACTGAACTGCTAGTGGTGATCTCTTGGGCATCCCCATGACCAGGTCTGTACCTTCTTCTCACAGGGCAGAAGGGCTCTGGATTGCTCGCTGCAGCCTCACCAGAAGTCGTTATTATTTGATTTCTTGATGGTTCCCATTCTTTCTGAAGTGAGATAGAAGGTCAGTGTTGCTTTCATTTGAATTTCTGTAATTCCCATGTTTACAGCAGCACAAGTTATCATACTTAAATCTTGAAACGGTCCATATGTCCATCAACAGATGAATGGATGAAGAAAATGTGGTATTTATGTACCATGGAGCACTGCTCTGCCATGAAGATAAACTTCAGTCATTTGTAGGGAGGGGTTACACTTTGAGACTATCATGTTAAGTGAAAGAAATCAGAACTATGAGCTTCCATATCACATGCTTTCTCTTAAATAAGAACTTCAGTTTTAAATAAATTGCAAAATGAATGATAGATGGCAGGAAGTAGAGAAATTGATCTTTCTCTAAGGGGAGGGGTGCCAAGAGACAGAGAAGAGAGGGAAGGAAGGGAAACGGAATGAGCAAAGGGGGCTACACTGTGTTATGTACATGTTCCAGTGCCCTGCAAGGAGTGGAGACATTACACATTGCTCTATTTTCTTCGTCCTGAGATTCTCCCTTTTACCATTTTCTTTTGCTTTTTCCCATGACCAGATAATGATGTTTTGTGCCTGTATCTGAGAAAGAACAGTAGAAGATCGACTGAACCTTAATTATTTGAGAGTCAAGAGGTGTCAGGTAGGCTTTCTCCCTAGTTTGCCTGATGAGAAGGAAGAATGGAACTGGGACTTAACTGCTTGGTTCCCTCCTGTGCCTTCCCCTGGCCTCTACTTTCTCAGTCAGCCACTTCTGGGCTGTCTGTACAGCACCCCCTGGAGTGCCATCGTCAGAATTGTTCTATCTCAGCTGTGCAGAAAGTCCTTAGGATTACACCACAGAGGCTCTTTCATCTGAGCAGGGCCCATAGCTCAGGGCAGAAGCCTTTGCGTGTATTTGCCTCCTGTCCCATCTTCTTTGTTCTCCCCCGTGGCTTCCTTGAGATCATTCATCCTTAATAAATCAGTCACATTAACTTTACTATTATATGATTCTTCTCTTATGAGAAACCCAAAGTTGAAATAAATTTAAGAGCAAAATAAAAGCCAATCAGAAACAAGGAGCTAGGACTTTAGCCAAACTGAAGGAAATCAAGAAATGTTGAGAGTGGGCTGTAGGGGAATGGGAGGGGGACATGAGAGGAACTGAGGTGTGTGCACGTGTCCAACTACACCAAGTGAATGCATTCACCATTTGCCATGAACAAGTACCAAAAACAGTCTTTAAATGTTTCTAGTTAGCATCTTTGGCTTACTCTAACTCAAGCAGACTGTTTCTCTCGTTTGAGTTCAAGCCTGCATTTTATATCACTCATTTGATGTCAGTTGCCCCCCCCCCCATTTACTCTGGTCAGTATTGTAAGAGGTTCCTTAGAATTCTGTCTACTGAAAGCACAGAGAAAGAACACAAATGATAAATGCACTGCACTTCTTGGAACACCTACGTCCTCACAAAGTGTGTGCTTCAAAGTGTGACAAAGGGGCAAAGACCAAGATTGTGGAGGTCCCCTTTCATCTTAGTTCAGATTCTACAAGATTTAGGACTTGTAAAAGTTAGCCACTGTGACTTTTGATATCATGACATGTCAACTTGCCTGGACTAAGAAACACCTACAGATGAGTACAGCACACGTCCAATGTGTCTGTGGGGCATTTCCGGAGGTGACTAATGTGTAATCTTCGTAGCTGAGGCGGGACAAACTGTGGGTGGTGCCATCCAATCATCTTGCAGCCAGGGTGGAACAGAAGGGAAGGAAAGAGGAGGCTGGAACATATGTAAAGTTCCATTCAGCTTGCAGTGGGTGCATCTTTTGCTGCTGCCTGGGGACCTCAGACTCCAGTTTCTACAGCCTTTCAGTGTGAACTCACTCTGACAGCTCTCCTGTGGACTTCCAGGTCTTTCAAGTCAGACTGGTGTTGCATCCTCAATCCCTCTTGTTCTTTGGTTTCCAGCTTTTTGGACTGAGGCCACTAGATTCCCTGGCACTCCAGGCATGTTGGCTTCTCCTGGCTTTGGTGGTGGAAGACACCCTGTTAAATCCCCTAGAGTTTCAATGTCTGCATTTGTTAAATTCCTTCTGACCAATCCTAGGAAGGTTAATATGAACATACTCATTTGCTTATTGACTCATTTATTCATTCTCATGATCCCAGAAAGACTTATTGAGCATCGATAGTGTGCCAAGAACTATATAGAGGCTGTGAACATCAGACAATATTTCAGCTTAGTTGAAAAGAGAAAACAAA
Organism: Ctenomys sociabilis; assembly: GCA_004027165.1. NCBI lineage: Eukaryota > Metazoa > Chordata > Mammalia > Rodentia > Ctenomyidae > Ctenomys > Ctenomys sociabilis. The sequence continues at coordinate 32,629 of PVKA01012722.1, forward strand.
GAACAAATAATAAACATGTGAAGCAGTGAGTTATAGAGTAGTTAAAACATGCTAGAAACATATTATAGATGTTGGAAAAACAGGCCAAGGCGAGGGGATCAGAAGTGTACTTCGGTGTGTGTGTTGTGGTGTAGGGTGTCCTACATGGCTTTGGACATGGCTTACATGTGGAACCCAATAGATTATAGAGTTGGAAAGTTGGTCTCCTTTGGGGTGACATTAAGAGATGGTGGGACTTCTGACAGGTGGATCCTTGTGGCAGTTTTTCAGATCATTTGGGAGTTCAACTAAGAAGTCACTGATGTAGTTTCCCTGAAGCCCTAGCTCTTGTGGGAGGGATGTCCGGCTCCCTGTCTCACCAGATGGCCCCCTCACCCTGTATGTACACCCATGCTGAGATGCCAGAGGAGGGTCACATCCAAGGCCATTGGGAAGTTCAGTAGTTGGCTGGTGATGTAATTGGGGCTCAACCTTAGTGGGCGGTGAGCAGATCCATGCTGGACTTATCGTCTACCAAGAGTCAACAGGAGTCCCGGTGGGCTGGGTGGCAACCGTGAGAAAAGAAGGGGCCAAAGATGATTCCAAGACATGTAGCTAAGCACCTGAACAGAGGCCTGGCCAGCACTTCAGAAGAGCAAGGTCATGGCTAGAGCAGCTTTTGGGGACAGATCCTGAATTCTGTCTGGCCATATTGATTTTGGGATGTTTGCACTGAAAGGACTTATTACAGAGGTGACTGGGCACGCCACACTGGCATGTGGGGGAGGCCTGGTCTGGGGGTGCATGAAAAGCTTTCTGGTCTTGCACAGGTAATTGGTGGGATTCTTGTTTTTATCTGCTATATATGATTTCTAGGGGATACATCAAATAATATAAACAAAGCATAGTACTTGGTGTGTAACAAGAATTCAAGACAGTTTAGTTTTCTGTTTCTGCATTTACTTTAAAATATTTATTTTCCTATTGACTGCACAATAAGATTGAGTCTATCTTTCTGTGAAGAAAACTAATTTTTCTGGAAGTCATAATAAAAGCCATACTTTTAAACTTTGGCAATTCTTTTTACAATATAGGGGAAATAATGCCCTATGAAAACCTTGATATTACTCAATAAGTCAAAACTTTGAGATAATGAGGTAAAGTTTGGTTTGGACAAAAGCTAAAAAGGACTAAAGAAAAACTGTGAGAAAAAGTAGCTATCCCATAGTCTAAAATGTCTCAACTGCTCAGTCTCAGCTATTTTCAAGTCTCCATGGATTTTCTCTTTCGATATGTGACTTATTGTTTGGTTTTCTCTTCTGCTTATGCCTGTGCTGTTCAGGAATAACCCATAGTCCTTTGGGATGAAGGATTGGCAGACCTGTGGGCCTTCAGCCTGGGGGCCAAGGGAAGCGTCACTGGAACACACACACTTACCCAGAGGAAGGATGAGGACACCAGGTATTCCCAGAACGTGTCTGAGGTCTTCACATTTCTTGAAAGCAGGTTTGGATAGATCAATGTCTCTTCAGTCAATTAAGTCTCAAGCTAGTAACTACGTGCAAACCCTATTTCACAGTTGAGATTTGCGGGGGAGTGCAGAGGGGACTTGGACTGTCTGAGGTCATGACCAGCCAATGGCCTGGTGAACAATGGAGCCCAGGCCACTACCTGTGAGGGTAGTTTTCCTTCTCTGTAGCTAGTTTTATTTGCATTTTTTTTCACCCAAATACTTATTTTACCTAAAAAGCACAATCATGTCTCAAATATCTCATGTTTTATCCTAAAGTTTGACTTTGATTTTACACGGAAGCCCACAGAACTTTGTTCTTGTTTGAACCCAATGTTAAGCTGTCCATGCACCTGCCAACCTCCTGTCTCTGCAGCTCTGAGGGGAGGATCGACCACTGGGCTGCGTTTATCCTGGCATTCCCCATATGTGTGAATCAGTGTCAGTGCACACAATAGAAGAGGGAGAAGCAACCGGCTTTCAGGTCTATGCAAACTGCTTCGCTAATTGACTCACCATGTGTGTAAGAAACCTCAAGGTCAGACTGGTCCTTGGGAGTGTGACCTGCACAGCCATGCCATGAGGCACAGGAAGTCCTGCGTGTGGTTTCCTGTAGTTCAGTACTTTGGGGCGAAGCACAATGGATCAGCAGGCCTGTGAGAGCCGGGCATACACGTCCACTATGAATATCCCACCCACTGCTCTTTCGTATGGCCTTGGGGACTCACAGGGGTGTGATAATGAATGCTGGTGGATACGCAGTTTGCAGGGGTTCAGTGAAATTCAGTGTGAGGACAAGCAAGCATGTTCTGAGAAGCCAGCCCCGAGCAGCACACTGTCACTGAGCAGGGACAAACTTCCAGCACAGCAAGGAGGCAGTGGCATTGTCAGGGCTGCAGACCTTTCTCCTTGTGTTGTCTCCCTGGGTTAGCAAACACTGAGGCTGATAATGCTATGGAAAAGAACAACCAAAAGAAACACAGAACAAAGAGCCATCATGCAAGCTTGCAGCTCTTCCATTTTCACCAGGAAGTGGGAGGGGTGGCGTAGGTAGGACCTGGAGCAGCCTCGGGCAGCACTGAAGCAGCTGAGCTCTGAGGTGCACCTTCGGTGTCGTGCTAGAAAGGCCACACGCGGGCGCAATCGGGTGATGAGGGCTGTGTCGCCTTTGTGACTGCGCCAGTGTCCTCACACTTGCACCGTGCAATGTAGAATTATACTAATAATTTACACTCTTAGTCTGTTTTCACTCAGAACAACTTCAGATAACAAACAGAAACCACGACAATGTGTCAGGGGAGGGAGGGTGGAAGAGAGAACACAGTGCCTTAAGGACCTTCTGTCCCTGCTTTCTGAGCTGAGAGCTGGAAACTGCATTGTGCCTGAGGACCCTGCAAAAAGTGCAGCTACTGTCATTTGCTGGAAGAGACTGGCACCAACCCTAGCAGGTGTATCAGGCATTGTAAACTTACCACCTCTGGGTGATACACAGGGTTTTGGAAGATGCTACTGATTTCTGAAGATTCTAGTAAAACTGCAAACTCAATTAATTTCATCTCTGTTCTTCTCAGTGTCATCTCTCCATCTCCCAAGAGACTCCTTGGACAGCTGACCAAAGTTCTTAATTCAAGCCCAAACCTCTGAAAGTTCCACCAGTTTTGAATTTAATTTTTAAATTACTTTTGATCTTCCATTTCAAATCCCACTGTTGTGAAGGTCACATACTAAGTTGGAGAAGAGTGAAACTCAGTAATAAGGAAATTCACTCTCAAGTGCAAATGAATGGTGGTGATACCTGATGCTCTCAAGGGGTACACTATTTTGTTTTTAAACATACATCTAAAGCCATCAGAGAGGAAACAGTAAGTATGTGCAGCTTTTTATATACTGAGCTTGATAGAAAAGCCTTGGTTGAGTCTAAATGACCTTGATAAAGAAGGAACAGCATTTTCAGGGGAAAAAATGTCCTGTGTTTCTGTTAATACAGCCCTTGAAAGAATGGTAGATGCCCATTTCCGGTCTTACCTTTTCCTTTTTTAATGAAGTAATATGAACTCAACATAACATAAACACCTTTTCCAGCTCACTGAAAAGCACTTCTCAGTCATGAAATATATAGGCTTGTTCCCTGTGTCCTTAAGGCTGACTCAGTAAAATGCATCTTTAAAACTGTGTAGTGCTTTAAGAGGAGTAGGAGCTGCATTTTTCCTTCTCCCCCTTTCTTCTCCCCCTCTCCTCCTCCCTCCCTCCCTCTTCTCCTCCCTCCCTTTTCCCTCCCTCCCTCCCTTTTCCCTCCCTCCCTCCCTTCCTTCCCCCATCTCTCTTTCACCCCACTGTGTCCTCCCGTCTCATCCTCCTCAGTGAAGTGACTGTGGCTGCTCAGGAACTTCAGGAACGCGGCTGAAGGGCTCTGATCCAAAACGCTCGGGTTCTGACCTTCCTGTGCGCCTGTGTCTCTGCAAACCAGATGACCCTTCCAGGAACAGACAGTGTCTGATGACTCACTGTAGTATCAAGATAGTTGTCTTGTTACAAAGTGATCAGTAGTTTATCTGCAGCTTACACAGCTCTCCTTAGTCCCATCTTCTAATCCACATGCAGATCAAAAGTTCTTTTCCAGGGGACAGATTTCTTGTGCAAAAGGAAAGTTCCTTTCCCAAGTGTAGAGATAAACAGGAGACTCTGCTACTTTCAGTGATTTAACTGGGAATTCATTACTTGGCTTGCATGCAAGAGGCACTTCTTTTCTAATACCTGAAGGGAATTCATGGGATTACACACAGTTTTCTACAAGAAAAATTCCAAAGACCTGTGAGACCACTGCTGTGTCCGCGTGGCCGGTTGCCGAGTCCCATGGGTGCGTTTGGCTGTGCCGTGCCGACGCCCTTCGTGTCTCTGCCAATGTCCTTCTGTGCCCGAGTGTGACCCATGTAGTGAACACAACCTTGTGCACTAAGAGCTCACTGTGTACCAAGCATTGTCCTAAGCACAGCGCTCAGAGTATTTCATTAAAATTTCATCACCAGGGCCGGGGAGATGGCGCAGTGGAATAAGCGCTTCCCTGGCAAGTGCAAGGGCCTGAGTTCAATCCCCAGTTCCGAAAAAAAAAAGAAAAAAAGAAAAAAAAAAAAATTCATCCCCATCGTATGACATAGGCGCAGTTATCTCCGCCACTTCACAGGAGACACAGAGGTGTTGGCAAGCTGACAAGGCTGTCAGGCTGCGAAGGAAGCGCCGCACGGACGCAGGCGGTCGGCCTCACCTTCAGCGCGGGCCCAGTGCCCAGACTCGCTCTCGTGAGCTCGCGGCTGCTCGCTCAGCTCGTTCCGCTCTACTAGGCCCGCTCTAAGCGTTCAGGGCCTCCCTGTCTCAGGGATTTTATTTATTTGTTTATTAATTTTATTAAGAAAAAATTGCAATGAGACAGTTTCAAAACAGGTTGGTAGGAGAGTTACGCAATTAATACACGGCATGTTGTTGTCTTTATAGTAGTCATTCATAGCACAAGATGCAGGCATGATATCCTGTTCAAACGCTATTAGTACACATATTTCTTCTCATTGAGTTAAGAGAAAGTAGCTGTATATCTATCCTAACTATTTTGTATATACAGATATAAAACAGTCCTTCATTTATATCTCCTTTTCAGGGGTTTTAGATGAATTCTTTCCTTGTTGTTATAGTCCCAATTGACAGATGCCAAAATGGAGGCACAACGAGATTAAGTAACTCCGCCAAAGTCTCCTAGATTTCAGGGCCAATATTTAATCTATTTATTTTTATCATTATGAAATGTTTCATTCTTTTGGTATCACACTTAATTCTCTTCATTCTTAAAAATTGATTTTCCATGCCGAGCTATAAAAGGATGGTCTTTTGTTCTGAGTCGAGTCTGTGACCCGTTCAATGGGTAGAGCCAAATTTTCAGTTGTCAGATATGCCCGGAGTCCTAGCTCCATGCCCGTGTGTGCCTGTTGGCAGCGCTGCCCTGCTACCACATTGTATGACTGTTCTCTGCCAGCTGCTTCGCAAATGCACGCTACTGATCAGTGAGTCGGTGAATGAAGCCTGGCCTGGATCATTTTTCAATCTAGTTTCCTCATTTCATCAATAAAAATGGCACCAAGAGGTCACATGGAATACGGGTAGCAAATTCATACAGCTATATAGAAAGAAAGAGCTCAGTCCAGTTCGGGAACAATTGCTGATATGAACTGACACTAAATGTGGGCAGCATGTCCCATACAACAGAGCAAATGTCACGATCATTTTTTCACCGGGTTTTAAGAAACATACATCAGAGCCCATGCTCTCTGAGCTCTGGACTCCTGTACTTAGACCAGCAGTCAGACAGGGTACTTTTAGGCTTTCCACCCCTGGCTAAGGCTTATGCCACCAGCTTCACTAGGTCTGGGATCTTGGGTTGGGACTGGGCTACCCTGTAAGGCCTCACACTTGCACTGCACAATGTAAAGGCATGTGGTAAAAATTCATACTCATAATTTAACTTTAAGTCTTCTTTTTTTACTCAGAACAACTTTAGATAACAAACAGAAACCATGACAATGCGTCAGGAGAGGGAGGGTAGAAGAGAGAACACAGCTTTCTGGCCACAGTGCCTTAAGGACCTTCTGTCCCTGCTTTCTGAGTACAGTTGGAAACTGCATTGTGCCTGAGGACCCAGCAAAAAGTACAGCTACTGTCATTCGCTGGAAGAGACTGGCACCAACCCTAGCAGGTGTATCAGGCATTGTAAACCTACCACCTCTGGGTGATACACAGGGTTTTGGAAGACGCTACTGATTTCTGAAGATTCTAGTAAAACTGCAAACTCAATTAATTTTTTATTTTATTTTATTTTTTCAAACTCAATTAATTTCATCTCTGTTCTTCCCAGTGTCATCTCTCCATCTCCCAAGAGACTCCTTGGACAGCTGACCAAAGTTTCTAATTCGAACCCAAACCTCTGTCTCTGTCTCTGTTCTCTCTCTTTCTAGAGGGAGACCATGACTCCCTTGACTAGTATAAGTACAGTTTTGAATATAAAATCAAAGCTCAGTCCTCTCACTGAAGAACTGGTCGGTCAGTGCAGAGGGATGGTGTAGCTGACACGGTCCCAAGAGAGTGATGGAGAAGACAGGGCTCTTGCTTTCAAGATACTTAAAGCCAAAAGATTAAACATGCAGATTAGAGGGTAGTGCTTCTTCATGGAATGAAATTTCTTTGGGTAAACTCAATAAGATTTTAACATTGTCTTTGTTCTGGGACAATTAAAAATCATTCTCTAGACCTCTGAAGGGAGTCATTTATGACCAGGATTAAATAAATAATTGGAAAATCTCAAACTACAGTTAAATTTTCTGGTTGACTTATTTAAAGTAGGTTGAGGTTGGGGAGATGGATTAGTGGAATAAGCACTTCCTTGGCAAGCACAAGGGCCTGAACTCAATCTCCGGTTCTGCAAAAAATGAAATAAAATAAAATAAAATAAGACAAGCAAAGTAAAATAAAGTAGGTTAAAATGCTGTATACCTTATTTTAAGGTATACAAGTCCAGTGGTAAATAAATAATAAAAGGTATATTTGCTTCTAAATCAATATCTAGCTTCATCCTCTTGCCAATAATTATTGAAACCAAGTGATAAAATTGAGTACTTGGTCACAAAGAATAGGTACACTTGCTATTAGTCTGAATGGAAACAGCCACTCTACAGCTATGTGATAGCAGAGAACTAAACCAGCACAGTCCCAAGGACTGCACAAGGCTTCTGCTTTAATTACAACATTTTGTCGCGTCAGTGCACACCATGACCTGCACTACTCAGCTTTTAAAAAAGTAACAGAGTTATGCTTTACATGAATCACAGAGCACTTTGTTGCTTTCTGAAACGGCCAATGCTCCAGTCTGAGTCTCTAGCTTGCATGCCAAGGCGGTGTGGCTGGTACCCGACCCCTGAAGAATGTCACTGACCCCAACACTGAGACATCCTGCCTAATTTCCACAGTAGAAAGACAGTGGAAGCCACAGTACTGGCTTCCACTTTATGCAAAATAAATCTGTGATATATTTTAGTAAGAATTTATAACAGTTCATGTCCGCTCATACGCTTGCCTGAGTGCTGAACAGCCAACGAGGCGTCTTCTAATATCCATATACCTATTCATCAAGGTACATTGTGAGCTACAGCGCACTCTTTATTTATTACCCTTGAAGGGAAAATATACATGTCTTCCCACTTAGAAATGACAAATGCTCTCAAAGAAGAAGAAGAAGAAGAAGAAGAAGAAGAAGAAGAAGAAGAAGAAGAAGAAGAAGAAGAAGAAGAAGAAGAAGAAGAAGAAGAAGAAGAAACGGGAAGCGTGCAAATCCAGGCGGGGAGTGACTGTGGCTGGTTTGCCTCTGCCTGGTCCTTCCTGGTCGGGTGATGATCTTGAAGACCCTGAGGGAAGAGCAAGCCCTAGGGAGCAGGGCCGGAGAGTACTCAAGGGCAGGCTGTACACTCCAGAGTGGCCAAACAATGAAGCGCGTCATCACATGTGCTCAGTCCTCTTCCGGCTCAATTGGGGGACGCTGGGGTAGAAGGCAACTTTCCCCACACCTGCATCCTCAGTGCTGTCATGGTACAAAACTGTCCCCTCCAGAGGTCAAAGGGGCCAGCCAACGTGGTAGTCACCTACTGTGGTCCACTCCAGAGGCAGCAATGTGAGGAGGACAAAACAGAGCATGGAGGGGGGCCTTTTATTTTCTTGTCTTCCACTGTGGTTAGAAAGTGTAAAGGGCCACCTGTATAACATGCAGGGAAGTAGATGCACTTTGTCTTTTGTACTTTCTGTGTTTTGTTCTTTTTTTAAATTTTATGTATTAAAAGCAGGGTCTACAGAGTCTCACTACATAGATAGTACTAGTAGTGAATCTCCTGTTTCCACCTCTGAAGTGCTGGGATTATAGGACACCCCACCCTGCCCAGTCTCAGTCACCATCTCTGCACGCCCCATGGGTGGGGCCGGTGTGGAAGGCCCAGGGACAGAATGCTGGCTGGTGTGCTCTGCCTATGCAGGTGCTTTGGCTCACTGAGCTCTCAGGTTGGCCTTGTTTTGTTCTTATTATGGTTTGTGTCTAGCTTTCCCCTTAAAACCTCATGCAGTCACGGGGGCAGGCTTCTAGAATTTGTGATTAGTTCATGAGCCATGGCTGGGATCCTGAGTGTGAGTGCCACACCCAGCCTGGGGCAGACAGCCGGACTACAGCATAAGGGAGGGAGAGACGCGTGCCTGCTGCTGCCGCTGCGCCTCCTTTCGGTCTTTGCTGTCTTCTGTTTTCGTGAGCTACTGCCCTCCGCCATGAGCCACTTGACGTTGAAGCCAGCTGACTATGGACTAAAACCTCCACTAACCGTGGGCTAAATAAAATTTTCCTCCCTTAATTTTGGGTGTTGGCATTTTGTCCCACCAATGAGGGGAAATTAACTAAGGTAGTTCTGTGCCCTTCTTTCCTATTTTAATATTTTTATAAAATACTCTCATTTCTGGCAGGAAGTAGCCTAGCTCGAGGGTCCTCTTTGTCCCTGCAGCCCACTCGTGGCCAGCACAGATGGACCCTAGGAGCACAGTAGTGGCAGGAACGTGCTGGGAGCCACGCTGCCCCTGGAGGCACAGCACACAGTGCAGGGCCTGGCCAAACCGAGCAGGAGGAATGCCAGCCCAAAGAGCTTGTGTACTGTTTTGTCTTTTTTTTTTTTTTTTTTTTTTTTTAAATTTTAGGGAGCTTAAAAGACCCAGCAGGCAATTTTATTTAGTATTTTTTATTTTTGTGACACTGTGGATAGAACTTGGGACCTTATAGTTGCCAGCCAGGTGCTTGCTTATGCCACGGAACTATCTCCCCAGCCCCAGATAGGCAATTTTAAACCTGAGTGAGAAAGGACAACCAAACAGCAGGATTGAGAAGAGCAGGATGAGCGGAAGCCCTCCCAGAGGATGACCCAGCTGTCATCTCATCACGCACCCTCTGGAAACAAAGAGCACATGAGGCAATAGAAAGTCAGCAGAAAAGTAGTTATTGCAAGCCAGCAGAAAGTGATAGAACTGAAAAATCACAGAGATGGAAAATGAAGTCTTTGGTGGATGGACTCACGAGAAGAATGGAGGAGATGAAATCAGGACAGACTGGCCCATCTGAACAGCACAGTGACGTGAGCAGTGCTCCCGCGAGCTGCTGGCTGATTGCCAAGCTCTTGCTTTCCTATGCTCAGATTCTGGGCAAGAGTGGAGACAGGAAGGGGTAAGGCTGGAAGTGCATCCGCAGACGCAGGGGATGAACACTTCTTAAGCTGTTCAACACTTCCACAGCCACAGACTGAAGGTGTTAAGAGGGCACCAGGGGCGGTGCACCCTGTGAGCATAAATGAAGGCCCATGAGAATTGAACTTCTGAAAATACAGAAAAAGAAAAGATTTTGAAAGCAGAAGAGACAGTCCCTTTTCTGAAGGGACATCATGCTTTCCATGTGGAACCAGGGGGACCAGAAAGAAGTGAAAGAAGTTTGACCACTGAAAGAAGAAATTAACTTTCCATGGCTAGTTCTATACTCCACAAAACCGCACTTTGGGAAGAGGAAATACATTCTTGCAGGAAGAACACTTAAAAGAGTTAAGAGTCTCTTAAAAGCTCCCTTAAAGATAGAATAAAGAAACCTTTTTCAGATGGAAACATAATAAAATAACACATAGAAAATAAAACATAAGTGATGACAAAAATAACTAAATAACTCTTGGTACATAAAGAACAAGGAATAGGAGCAAGAACGGAAATGTGAGCATCTATAACCTTTTATTTGTGAGGCCCCAAATCCTACTTGATGACTGAAGCACCTTAAAATGCAGTCTGGAACAAAACAATGAAATCTGAATGGAGGGAAAGCAAAGGAGGCTAAATGGGGTGCAGTTTCCACACTTGCATGAGGCGGTGAAGGAAAACATTGGTGCCACCAAGCTGTGGGCAAGTCACACGCGTGTGCTAGGACTCAGCGCTTCACTGTGAAATCCCCGAGGTGAGTGTGCAAGCCAAAAATCGCTTCAGAGAAAATATTTTCAAATCTTGTAGCTGAAAAAGGATTAATATTCAAAGTACAGAAATGATAATGATGGTGCAACAAAACAAACAAAAATAAACAATTAAAATAGACAAAGGACTTGCATAGACATTGCTCCAAAGGATATGTGCAATATGTCTGCAAATACATGATGCTTAAAATCACTAAAGCTTAGGGAAATGCAAAACAAACAATGATGTACCACAGTAGCTTGACTATTATAAGGCAATGAAGTCAAGTACAGACTAACAAGTATTGTCAAAGACAAGAGGGAACAGGAACACTTGCATATCAGCAGTGGGAATTTAAATGAGGACACCACAGGAACAGGTTTCCTCAAAGAGTTAAATATAAAACTATCACAAGGTCTGGCAATCCAGCTCTGGGTACGAAACTAAGAGAATTCAAAGTACAGACTCAAGAAGATCCTTCTCTACAAGTGTTCAAAGGGGCCTTAATTCATGATAGGCAAAAGAGAGAGAAAATCCCAAGTGTCCACGAATGTGAGTGGAGAAACAAAAGGTGGTCCAGCCACACCAAGGGGTGTGATCCAGGCTTATGGAATTCTGATGCACACTACAGCACTCACAAACCTTCAAGATGTTCTGCTGAGTGAAATAAATTAAATGCTTTCTCGACAAGACAAGCACTCAATGATGTCACTGAGCTGAGACTCCCGAAACAGGAAAATTCATAAAGACAAAAGCTGGGAGAGAGAGCATCAGTATGGGATGATGCCAAGTTTCTGAGATGGATACAAGGTGTTTGTACAGGAATGTGAATGTAATGTCAGACAATTTTGCCCTTAAAATGGGCAAAGTAGTATTTTATCATAATTAAAGCCACTGTAAATAATTGACAGACACCTAAAAATCATCCAAGTAGCCTACAGAAAGGTATAAAATAGAAACAGAAAGAAAGAACCAGAGAAAAATCAATGGGAAATAAAGGAAATGGCCAATTTGTGTGCTAATATTTGTTTTGTTTTGTTTTTCTTTCTTTTTTTTGTGTGGCCAGTTCAGCTCTGGTTGGGCTGGCACAGCATGTGATGTCGGGTATCAAACCATGGTCTCTGTGCTTTGACTGAGCTTGCCTAAGCAGGTGCTTTAAACCACTGAGCTATCTCGCCAGCCCCCGTGTGCTAACATTTCAATGAGGATCTTAATTGTAAATAGGATGCATGCTCTAAATCATAGACATTTAACACAAATAAAACATGCTCAAATATATGCTTCTTACAAAAAATTGACTTTAAACTTAACAGAAAAATATAATACAAACATTAATTTAAAAAAATAATGAAGACTATAGTAACAACAGGTAAAGTAGGTCTTGGGTCAAAGAAAATTACTAGAAAGAATTAGGATCATGACTCAATGATTCAGATCTACAAGGAAAATCTAACATGTTTAAATTAAATGCTTACAGATCAAATAAAGATCAAATAAAGCCTCATGAACAAGATGCTGATACAGCTGCAAGAATAAACATGTCCAGAATTATAGTCAAGGACCAGAAGAACTTCATCTTTAAAACGGATAAAAAATATCAGGGAGGCTATAGAAATCCTGCACAGCACAACCAAGAAATAGAATCTAATCGGCACACGCAGAACACTGTACCCGGAAACAGCAGAGTAAGCTTCTTCTGTGTGAGATGTTGGGGGCTTAACTGAGCGTCTCTGAAATGGGCACTTGCTTTTCCTTTCTTCTCTTTTTTCTTCTTCCCTTATTTTAATAATCTTATTTATTTATTGTTTTTAAATTCTTTGTTTTACAGGGTTTCACCACAAATTTCAGACTTGTAGTGCTCCACCTGTCTCAGCCTCCCAGCGCTGGGATCACAGGTGTGCACCACCACACCCAGTATTGGGGCTGCCACCGCAGCGTGCAGTACTGGGAATCAAACTCAGGACCTTGCCCTTGCCAGGCAGGTGCTTAGACCACCAAGCTATCTCCTCAGCCTTCTTCCTTTCTTTATTTTCTTTTTTTCTGCTCCGAGATAGAATAGAATTTTGTCTAACTTATTAAGTTGCTCAGGATGGGTCTGGACTTGTGATCCTCCTGCCTTATCATCCTACAGGACTAAACCATGCCCAGCTCAGAGTACATATTTTATTTTTATTGCACCCATATCTCCACTAGAACCTGAGCAATGAAACAAACTTCAAAACTAGGCATATTGAAATCACACATGATGTGTTCTCTCCCTCTAATAGAACCAAGCTTAAACTCAGTAACAGAAAACAAAACAAAAAAATGTCTAAATATGTGGAAATGAGACAACATGTCTATAAGCATTCCAGATATACAGGTCAAGGAGCACACATAAAAGAAAAATTTAAAAACATATATTGCATGAAAATGAGAACTCACAGTACACAGGATGCAGCTAATGCCAAACCCAGAGAGACTCACAGAATCAAATCAGGAAAGCTCTTGGGTCAGCAGTCTAAGCTCACACCACGAGAAAGTAGAAAAGCACTGGCCACACCCCAGAAACAGAGTCCAGAAAGGAAAGAGTAGGGATCAGAGAAGAAATCATGAAGTAGAAGACAGGAAATCAATACAGAAAAATCAATGAAGCAAAGACTTGTTCTTTGCAGAAAATCAACAAAGCTATTAAAGGGGTTGATTGATAATAATAATACTGGAAGATTAAAATAAAAACTTCAGGAATGAAATAAAGGCTATCACTATGGGCTCTGCAACCATTAAAAAATTAAAGGAACATTACAAAAATTTATGCTAAAAGTTTTGCCAATTAGAAGAAAGGTATTGATTTTTTAAATCCACAAATTATTGAAACCTGAGCAGGATGTGAATAATCAAAACTACACAGTCATCAAAAAAATTGAATTTATAATTCAAAACTTTGGAGAAGGAGATTTATTAGCCTGAATGATTTCACTGGAGAATTAACACCAACTTTCATAATCTTTTCTACAAAACAGAACAGTGAAGAAAGGTACTTAACTTACTTTATGATCCCAAATCCCAGAAATTAAAAGACAGTCATCATTCAGGTGTTCAAGTGGAAAAATCATCAGTAAAATATGGGCAAATAGAACCCAAGAGATTATGGGCAGAATTATACACCATGCTCAAATAGTGCAAAACTGGTTTACTATTATTATAAAATCAGTCAATGGCCCCAGGAACATCGCTCCAATAGTGCCAATCAATGTATTAAAAGGCCCAAGAAAGGCATCATGTGATCATATGAACTGATATATAGAAAGGCGTTTGACAAAATCCAGCATCTATTTATAATGACTCTTAATTGTCAAGATAGGACTAGAGAGAAGTCTACAACAACATTCTACTTAAATACTGACTGCTCTTCTTTAAGATCAGAAACAAGGCCAGGATAACTGCTTTAACCATTCTTTGCTTAATACAGCACTGAAAATTTTAGGCTCTGCATTAAAGTGGGAAAAGTAAATAAAATGCATATGGATTGAAAAAGAAGAGACAAAACTGTTTGTATTTGAAGACAGCATAACTGTCTGTAGATAATTGCAAGCAATCTATGGGGAAAACATCCTCGAATTCACCAGTGATTTCATCCGCACTGCATGATACAAAGTCAACACATGAAGATCAATCACATTCATAGATATGAACAATAGATGTATGAAAACACACTCAAAACATGGCATCACTTAAAGTGACTGCAAGGTAAGTGAAACACATGGTCAACAAGGAAGCATATGCTGAATTTGTGAGTTGAAAATTATAAACTACTGGTGAAGAAATTAAGGAAAAGCCCTGATAAACAACCATGTGACTCTGTTAGGGGAAGTGATCTTAACTGTATGGAACAGCACAGAGAACTGAGCAGTGGATCCACACCACTAAGTGCCACTGACGATGGACTACGAGGTAACTGATGGAGAAAGGGAATTCTTTCAGCAAATAGTGCTGGAACTGTTAGACATTTGTATACAAAACAAGAAAACTTCAACCTAATATCTTACTCTATACAAAATTCAACTCAGAATGGGTCATAAACTTAAATGTAAAATATAAATTTATGACACTCAGAAAAAAGAAAAAAAAACATCTTTAGGATCGAGGGCTACATGAAGAGCTTTCAGATGGGATGTTCAAAGAAGAATTTTTCATAAAGCAAAAAATTAGTAAATTAACGTCATCAAAATTAAAGCTGTTGCCTTGCAGTCATCCCTTTGAAAGGGACAAAAGAGCTATCAACCTAGCAGAGACATGTGCATGCCACATATCCAGCAGTAGTATCCGGAATATAAAAAAAACAAAAACAAAAACTCTTAAAAATAGTAACAACAAAACACAATTAAACTGTGTGCCAAAGCCTCGGTAGACGTTCCCCAGGCGGTCCAGAGGTGACAAACATTTTATGGACAAAGATACAGGTTTAATGTCAGCGACCACCAGAGAAGTACAAATCAAGAGCACAGTGCATTATACAACATCAGGAGGAGGAAAGCAAATAAAGGGACGCAGAGAAGCTGGGCGTCTCGCACACCGGTAGTGTGAATGTAAACTAACACGGTCACCCTGGCAAATAGCTTGACAGGTTCTGAGAAGATGAAACATACAACTCATGTGACTCAGGCAGTCTTGCGTGGCAATCCGGAAACAGAATGTATGCACCTTTAAACGTGTATTCCAGAAAACTGAATGCTTTACACACAAGGAAACTTGTGCACACCAATTTACAGCAGCTTCTTTCATTAAGAACCCAAATGTAAAGGTCAGAGGCTGTGTATGGGGTGCAGGGCTAAACCCCACACCATGGAACACTGCTCTGCAGCAAAGGGCAGACACATGGGCCTTGGGCAGTGGTGGGCTAGAGGAAGTTCGCAAAGAACAGGTGGGTAGACATGCTGAAGACTCTGCTTATTTTCAAGTCAGGGTCAACAGATTTATTTTTTATTGAACATTGGACATGACAGATATGTTTGGATACACTGAAGGCTTTAGCATTAGGAATAAGATTAATGGGGTTCCATATATTTTGATGACAGACTGAGATGGAAAAGTTTCTAGTGTCACTGCAGCTCCAGGGTGAGAGCTCTACACATTAAATAGAGTGATGCCTAGGGGACATTCAAATGAGCAGGGTGGCCGAACCAAGATGAGTAGCAGCAGCAGCACTTTTTAAATTTATTTTTTATCTTATTGAAGTACAAATATCAATCAGACAGTTTCAAGACACCTTAACAAGACAGATTTGATAAATTAATACATTGCAAACTGTTTTCATAATGTTTTGGTATCGTACAAGGTGCATACATGATATTATATTTACAGATATTATTTTAGCAGATGTCTCTTATCAGTAAATTAAGAGTGTAGCTGCTTACTAATCTTATTTTTTATACCTGAATTATATCAAAAATTCAATAATTATTTTCCTAGTTGATGACCATAGTACTAGAAGCCGACAAAATATCCTGTCCAACCATCATTAGTACAGATCTTGCCTCTCATAGGATTATGTAGAAGCACAGCGTTATCTATCCCAACTGTCTATACACACACATCATGATTTTTTCTTTCTATACCCCTTCCTTTATCTACACCTGTCAAAGGTGGGCACTCCATTGACATTCAACTAACTTAGGTGCTTGAACTCGACAACACAGTCCAACACAGTCCAGCATTCCACAATAATAGTGAGTTATTCAAAGAAATTGTCGACCATAGCCATTTACAGCTCAGCTTAATATTATGGCCCATGATGAATACTTCATTTTTATACTTTTCTGCTGGATGGTTAAGACCCAGATAGATCAAGGCTTATATACCAACACATGAACTATATATTTCTTATGTGGTCAGTGAAGTCTCCTCAGGGTTTATCTTGTAGTCCTGTACATTATTCTGTAGATCCTTTGTCTATGTCATCCATGTGATGAGTCACGGCCAATGCTTGACCAGTTTGCTCTCTGTGAGAGCTTGAGAGAAAGTTTTCTCTTCATGTGCCTCTCCCCAGGCACACTATAGAACTTCAATCTCTTTCCTCTGTGGCTCCATAATCTCCTTGTTCAGAAAATTTGGAGCTCATCTGAGTTTCATGATGTTGTAGTACAGGTTCTCCTATGTCCTGAGTCTTCACTGACCTTGAAAGGCTAGGGCCAAAATGTTGGCTGGCCTTGTGGCTCTTCTATTTCTCCAACTCTGACTTGTGAACTTAGGTTGTAGCAGCAGCACTTTGAGAAGCGCCTGGGGACAATGGGAAGGAGACCAGGACGAGGGCAAAGCCACGGGCCTGGTGCAAGCAGGCACATGGCAAAGCCCAAATACTGCTGTGGGGTGAGAGGAGGTGGTCCTGAGGGGGTCTGTGAGAACTGGTGATCCACAGAGGGAGGACACAGGAGGCATGTACGCCTGGCACAACGGGGCTGGTGGTCCGCGGGAATGCCAGTCCAGGCGGGAGAGAGGAAAACAGCTACACAGCTTGGTTAATCTCCATAGCTTCACTTATTTAAATGAGAATAAGATTACTTACTGGTTTCTCAAATGTTTTCTACAAAAAGAATAAAATTGTTTTATTAACAATGGGAAAGAATATTAGTATTCATTCAGGTTTTATACCAGTGTGCTTGCTTGCTTTTAGAGGAGAAAATAATAGATAGAAGGGGAGAGGAAAACCCAGCCTGAGACCCAGACATGGAGCCTTTGCGTTGTCCTGAGCTTAAACAGGCACAAGTAGAGTGTCAGGAGTGTATGACCCTGCTATCAGCTGGACATGGAGGTGCTCCTGTTTTCAAATCTCTTCAGTTATTATTTTCTGTCTGGTATGAAAAACATCTTTTATTCAAGAATGTAACATCAGTATTAAAATACCCTGATATACATCAGAAATCTGAAAATTAAAAGTCTAGAGAATACCTTAGAAATCAATGTTAGCTGTGTTCTCTGCAACCCCCATGCACACAGACTCTAATTGTTGGAGACAAGGAATATTTTTAGGAGGGGAATTATTGAGATGAAAAACTCACTCAGCAGTTGAGAAAAAAATGAATTCAGGAAATGATTCAGTTATTTTCTAAAATAAACTTTGTAACAGAAATGTCACTCTCTCCTAAACCCAGCTTCCAGCGTTCTCTAATACCAAAGGCTGCAAATGCCATCAGAAAAAAAAAAAAAATCAGTCTAGAATATGGTCGTTATGAGCTTCTAAGCAGGAAAATCTTGATTCCCCAGGATGAAGTCAACTTTCTTCTACTCTGTTCTCACGCCTGTTTCTGAGTGTTCATTTGGAAAATTTACCAACTTGTGTCATGTTTAATAGACTGGTGACTAAGCAACCAGGGAACAGGAGCTCCTGGGTCTCATTCTCCAGAGGCTAATCCTGCTGCCCCAAGGATGGAAGATGATCAGGACCCGAGGCAACCACTGTGGGACAATGGGCTTACCTTCTCCCCTGCAAAATTCTCCCCCAGTTAATGTCACCATATTACAGAGACAAAGATGGCTCATTAGAGCAGGAAACTTTTGGCTCAGTCACAGAGATCCTGATGCTGTGTTTGAAGTGCAGGAAAGCAGAGCACTGTATTTACGAAAACTGACCATTGTGTCCTAACTCTATTGTACCACTGACGCTAAGCGCGCATGACCTCCAGTGTGACACAATTTCTCTGCTTAAGGTAGCTGCCTAGGTGCTGACACTCACCCTTTCGCACTGCTGTAAATTTGTGAGTTAAAGAGTCACATGCCTGGCACATAAGTATGTTTCCAAATATATCGCCATACAGCTTTATATGTTCATGTGTACATACATGTTTCCTTTACATACCCCCTGAACTCAACGTTTTCTAAGGAGAGAAACGGCGGGGTTCCTTTGTGTCTAACTTTAGCTCTTTCAGTGCTGGTCAACATTATTGAGCCTACCCATTGAATTAAAATAAAATAGCATGATTCAACCTAGAAAAATGTCAGCTGCTGAACATAAGGCTCTGAAATAACCAATCACAGCCTGGCAAACACCCCAGGCATCCCCCATAGCAACAGAGCTGATGGCATAGCAACCACAGCTGCTTTGCACAGAAAAATCAGAAGAAATATTCTCGGGGAAAAATAATCCATATTAAAAGTCATATCTGACATTTTTCTGTAACAAAAGAAGCCGGAAGTATGAATGTGCTAAATGGTAGTATTCCTTGGTGGCTATAAGCATGCTCACTACAACAGGCTGAAAGCTACTTAGATTACAAAACTCAAGGCCAATCTCATTGAAACTAAAACTTCCTAATTGCTCTTACCCAGACTGGCATTTTTCTTGTAGTGTCAGAGAACAATGTAATCTGTAATTATTTAGCTACAACAGAAGGTTTTCCACAACTCTTTGAAAAGATTTTCTGAGAGGAATTTACTGAAGTTACGAATCCACTTCATTAGCACTTGAAGAATGTTAAGATCCAAAATGAACTATGTTGATTAAAATAAACATTTTGAAACATCACTGAAAGAAAAGTCCGTAGAACTAGATTTTACTAGCATACAAACAGAATGGTTGCATGTATACTGGGAACATTTCCTGAAAGAATTTTGATCAGTGGACATTTTCAGGGGGTGCGAAGAGTCAGATCGTTTTGGTATCAAAGGCCACTGCAGGGATCCAAAAAGTCTCAGTACTGGAAGGAACAACTTCTATGAACACAAGGTTGGCTCTAGGTGTCATCCTGAGGGGCCAGGGAAGCTGAGGTGTGGGAGGCAAATTCAGTTGCACGAGCCAAGAGTAGAGTAAGCCTGACAAGTGGACATTGTATCACACTAGCCTGACCTGTGCAGGCTGGGATTCTGAAACGCTCCAATCCCAGGAATTTGCTGGCTTTCTGTAGGCACTCTATCCTGGTTGTTCTAAAAGCCCAGGAGATTACAGTGGGTCAAGTAGCCTCTGAACTTGTTTCTGGGGTCAAAAATTGGATGATGTCCTTCATGATGAGTGGTAATGATGTGGTCCTGAACACCTCTCTCCCAGGATTACATAGCATGAGCTTTATTAAGCAATGAAAGTTAGACAAGGTCCAATAACTTCAGATGTCTATCAGTTAGCTTCTTTTCTACATTTTCCATTTGAAAATGAGCAAACTTGAGAGCTCCTTAAAATTCAAAACAGCAATGCCTCAAGTTTTGGATTTTTCTACCAATAGAGGAATAAGTACTTCATCTCAGTCCAAGCATAGACCACTGAAGCTCATCAAAAGGAGTCAACTGGGACCCAGCCTGGGCCTTGGTGGAAGAAACCTTCCTGGTCCGGTGAAGGACAGCACAGTGAATTAAGCAGGCCCATAGAAAGACAGGCTCTGGTGGCTGAGGGCTCACTGTACGACGAAGAGGCAACAGCAAATGCCTCCCTGCTCCCCTTCTCTCCCTCCTCTTCTATCTTCCTTTCCCATTACTGCACTCAGGTGTATCCAGTTCTACCTGGCTCTCAGGGCCGGGTCTTCACCTCCTCCAGCTCCAGAGAAACAGGCTGTCTAAAATTTGTATGAACTTCACTTTACTGCCTGCATCCCTACTTCTACCTGTTTATTTTTCTCACCAATCAACCTGAAAATGACAAATTAAGTGACAAAGACCCAGGATTCCCTCAGTATCTCTGGGCTTCTTTGAGATAACCAGAAGGTTGATCCAGTGCTCACAGGCCTTGGTTCTAGGAGTCTAGGAGTGGTCCCTGAGCAGGATTCTTAGTGACCCCATCCTGAACAGATGCCAGCCCTGCCCAGAGCCCAGCCTTTCCTTCACGAAGAGCCTCTTTGGTGCACGGAATTCCAGTCCCAGCATCTGGGGTTGAGAGCTGCCCTGGCCTGCCTTGGACACACTGTTGAATTTCTCCAGTCCCTAATATGGGTCAGAAGCTTGGGCTTCCTAACTTGGTTTTGTCATCGCAAGAGTTGGCACTAACTTCCTGCCATTCTGAATGAGTGGCCCCTCAGTTTCTGTTCCTAGTGGTGCAGTCCATCCAGTTGTCTATTTTGCCTTCTTTTATAGTAGGCAGGCAGCACCTCTGCACAGTCTTATTGCTTTTACACATGGAAGCACTCACACGGCTTGATTCCTAGTGGCACACACATACAGTCTGGACAGCCGAAGCCTAGAGCTGGATGTTACCTCTCAGAGGTAAGTGCAGCACTTGGGCGGCCATCCATTAGAACTGAGCTTTTGAGCCGGGCGTGGTGGCGCATGCCTGTAATCCCAGCACTCGGGAGGCTGAGGCAGGAGGATTGTTGTTAGTTCGAGACCAGCCTGAGCTACCAAGTGAGCTTAAGGCCAGCCTGAACTGCATAGTGAGACCCTGTCTCAAAAAGACAAAAAAAAAAAAAAAAAAAAAAAAAAAAAAAAAAAAAAAAAAAAAAAAAAAAAAAAAAAAAAAAAAAAAAAAAAAAAAAAAAAAAAAAAAAAAAAAAAAAAAAAAAAGAACTGAGCTTTTGCCTTCCTGTGTGCAACTGGCCCAACACAAGCGGAGTCCCTACTGCTAGAGCCCCACATCACAGAGTGTACACTCAGTCGTTTATCTGATCTTCTTAGAGGCTGTGAGAATGAGATACAACGTTGAAGCCCTCAGACAAGTCAGTTTTGGTCATCATGGTAAGAAATGACCAACCCACATTTTGTTCTTGGTTTTGGTTTTCCTTAGAAAACCTATATAACCAATTCATCTGCTTGGCTCTTCAGAACACACATTCCATTGAAACAAGGTGCTGCTCAACTCTAGAATTGCAGGTCAGTGCTCATGCTGGTCCTGTCTCTTGTCACCACTCTTCCACATCTGCCCCAGCTGAGGACCCTCTCGTCTCCACTGCCCTCAGAGTGCCCAGGTCTGCATCCTGTCCTCCTGCAACGCTCAGTCAGCCCCTCTGCCTTCCCCTCCCCCCTCACTCCATCTTTGGCTCACACATTTCCTGTGCTAATACAGCTAGTCTGCATCCACTGCGCAGCGCATCCCTTAGGTCATATTATAGCAACTGGGCTAAGCCTGGGAATGATGATTTCCAGAGCGTGCTGTTCTCCCATTGTGACGAGTTAGGCCAAAGAGGAATCAGATGAGATCTGAAAAGAGGAGTAGAGCTGATGCCGTGATACCCAGGAAGTTGTCATGGGTGCCACCGTGCCACAGAGACCCAGGGAAATGCACAGCTGCTCTGAATTATCACCCTGTACCCCATGGCACTACACAATTATTTGGTGAAAATAAATGAGCTTTTTAAGAAAGAATTTTTTAAAAAGCACGTGGCTTGAAATATAGTAGATTTGCCAGAACGGAATCTTCTTTTTGTGTTTGCTTCTCATTTGGCTTTCTGCCAAGTCACTCTAGTGCAAAGCTTCTCCCTGCACCTGAGAGCCCACCTGCACATGTGTATAGTGCATACCCACACCCCGAAGAGGACTGGAGAGGGAGCATGGGGCAGCCTGGTGGGGTCGGCTCATCTTCCTCCCCAGGCCAAGTGTCCAGCTCACCTTCTTGCCCATGGGCCTGCTGATTATCACCAGTGTCTGGCTCACCACTAGTTCCAGACACAGAGACAAGAGCCATGCCATTAGCAGCTGCCCTAGGGCAGCCAGCCTGTCCTGTCGTCCCCAGGCTCCCTCTCGGGGCTGCTCAGCACAGAGCTGGCTGACTGCGCAGGCTGCCTGGGGTCCCCTGTAGCCTCCCCTCAGCTGGTCCAGGCCCACCCTCCCAGGTTCTCCAGCTGCCTGTTGACCTTCTGCCACCCCTCCTCCCTAGGTGTGCAGGGAAACTCCCAAACTCAGACTCTGGCCCACCTCGAAGAACTGTGCTCATGCTGAGCACTCGATTAACGCATGTACTTTGCCTATGAACTCAGCATCACACACACAGAGATACACTCAGACACACAGAGACACACAAAGACACAGAGACACACATACAGACACACTCATACAGAGATACACACACCTAGACACACAGATGGACACACAGAGACACACACAGACACACTGAGACACATTCACAGAGATACACACAGACACACACACATATACAGAGATACACACACACACTGAGACACACAGGCACACACACAGACACACTACACAGAGACATACAGATGTACAGACACACAGAGACACACACATACACACTCACACAGAGACACACACACATAGACACACAGATGGACACACACAGACACACTGAGACACACTCACACAGAGATACAGATACACACACATACACAGAGACACACAGATATATACACACACTGGGACATACAGGCACACACACTGACACCAGATACACACAACCAGACACCCAGAGGCATACACACACACACACACAAGACACACACACACACACACACACACACACACACAGCTGCCCTAGTCTGGTTTGAATTCCTTAGGGAGATGGTAGGACTTTTATCCCTAACTTTCGAGCTAGCCTCACTGCTTCCCCTGCAGACCCTATTTCAGGCTTTCCCTGTTCTTTCTGGTCCCCACTTCCCTACATCTGGGTGAATCTTTTCTGAAGTCCAGCCGCTGTCTGCAAACCTCCAACACTCAGCTTCTGCCGACACAGTCTTGTTCTCCCTTCCTTTGCTCCAGAGTCCAGAAAGCCTCACTCCAGAACACGTTATGCATGATAGCTTTTATTATTCTTGTAAGTATGTATTTTAATCTGACTACCTTGATCCCCTGGTTTGTTTTATGATATTTTTTGCATGCTGGTTTATTTTCTAGGAGGTGAAATCTGAAGGGTCAGAAAGTAAATACTACTTGCTTTATTTATCCTACAGTACCTTGGATAATGACTCAGAATTAGGTGCTCAGCAAATGTTTATAGTCAAACAAATATTTTTCATAATACTTACTGGAAAAGTTAATAACACGAAAGCTCAG
This sequence comes from Ctenomys sociabilis, assembly GCA_004027165.1. Classification (NCBI taxonomy): domain Eukaryota; kingdom Metazoa; phylum Chordata; class Mammalia; order Rodentia; family Ctenomyidae; genus Ctenomys; species Ctenomys sociabilis. The sequence goes on from PVKA01012722.1 coordinate 56,060, forward strand.
AATTATTTTATACTGTCTATAAATGTCCTTTTTATAGTTATATTTTCTATCACAAAAATCCCAAAAGACTTTGATTGTAAAAGAATCTCACAATGCATAATGCTTGATAAGTCTCATGTAACTTAAATAATAAATAGAAGTATATAACGAAGGAAATGTACTCCACATTGCATTCCAGATTATTTGTGTACATAGGCAAGAGAAGAATGCCTAAACTAAATCTTAATAAAAATGATTACTTACGTGATGCGAGCTTGACTTGAAATCAAACTTTATTCATACCATTTCTATATATAATAACTCTTTCAATGCGAGAAAATTATGAACCTTTCATGAAAGTCACTGTACGTTAGAAGCTTGATCACTAAAACTATAAAATTTTTACATGTTCAGGGATTTGTACAAGAGCAGCTTCTTGAATTCTTCCCTTCAGCAGCCAAGCAGTAGGAAAGCAAAACAGACTAAATGCATTTCTGTCATTTGAATTGAAGATGCAGAAAAAAAGAGGGTTTATTTACCAGATAAGTCTGTTACTTTTTGAAACTTTACTCTTATTGGGATTATGAAACTTGAAAGTGTCACCATGTAGTATATGAAAAGTCACCATCACTGGAAAGCATTATATGATGCCAGGACTGGATGTGATGCCAGGATTGGACGTGACACAAAGACTGGATGTGACACCAGGACTGGATGTGACACCAGGACTGGACGTGACACCAGGACTGGGTGTGACACAAGGACTGGATGTGACACCAGGACTGCATGTGACACCAGGACTGGATGTGACACCAGGACTGGACGTGACACCAGGACTGGATGTGACACCAGGACTGGACGTGACACCAGGACTGGGTGTGACACCAGGACTGGGTGTGACACAAGGACTGGATGTGACAGCAGGACTGGATGTGACACAAGGACTGGATGTGACACCAGGACTGGACGTGACACCAGGACTGGATGTGACACCAGGACTGGA
>PVKA01012723.1:0-57023 GCA_004027165.1 Ctenomys sociabilis
ACTTACTGGTTTATGCTAGCCATGGGCAGCTGTCAGTAACAATTTCATGCTTTTACCAAAGAAAGCTGATCCTTAATATCTGATATTTTGCCAGTATTTTACTTGATAAAGGATTATTGGAATTAACCCAGGCACAGAATTTGAAAATAAACTCTAGCTCTTCTTAGCAATTTGAATCTTTTCATGGAGGCCAAGGACTGACTGTAAAACATTTTTGCAAATTTGAATACTTATATTGGATCTAAGAACAATACATTTTAGATGGGCTAGAATTATTGGTAGCTTATTTTAAAGCAAAGAAAAAACAACTACGCATGGGTTTGCTGTCTTTAGAACAGTTTTTGAAAATATAGTATAAAAGGGTTCTCATTTTCCTTATTTTAGTTATACAGAAATGTTGTTAATGCTGTTTTTGAAATACCTTACAGATTGCCCCAAATGTTGACATTAAGCTCATCAAACAACAAAGTGTCTTTGGTATATTAAACTTTTGCAATTCATGCATCTGTAACTTAATTTTCTCTTACCGTAAATTTTGCTTTTGGTACAACTAAATTAAAACTCTGAGTGCTAACATGTTGTATATAAACAAACAATATGCTTTGTTGGGGGGATATTTCCTATCTTGGAATGTGGTTGTAGTCATCCTTGTTTAGTTCTTGAAATTTTTTTTCTTAAACAGGATACAAAAATTTTCTTTGCATCAAGGTGTATGCAGAACATTGATGCAGTGCATCACAAAGTGAAAGTTTGTATTTAATGAGAAGGTGCTTTACACTGTACTTTTTGGTGTTTTTTGGAAAAGTTACATTTAGCTCTATTCTGAAGCTGTTCATTTTTAACAAATAAAATGTAACAGGTTTCACATGATTTATTCTTAGCTATAAAGGTTGAGTTGTGGTTTTTAAATTGTTGTGTTGTTACAAAGAACTTTGTAGTGATTGTTCATATTTTTTAGGGTTTGAAATTTCCTACCAGTTCAATTGGTAAAGCAACCTACACTTCTGTCACCATCCTTCTGTCTGTTGACCACTAAATTTGTAGTTTCAACAGGAGGTATTGAAAAATAATTAATGAGAATCAAATTCTTTGGAGAGTATTAGGATAAATGAATGTTTAGATCTCCCAATTAACCCCATTTTTTTTGGTTTTTGGTAAAGAGACAACATTTTCCATAACTGGACTGTGGCAGTCATGGGTTGAGCCTCAGATCTTAATTGTCAGATGATAATCTGCTTCTTTGAACACCTACAGGAAGTAGTGGGAAAGTATGGTCTTGTCTCATATCTAAGAATTAATAATTAGCTATACTTTTAGCATTTGTGACATGGAAAGTAAGTCTCTGTCAGTGAGTGATACTTCATTACTTTGTTATTTAAATTAGGCTAGAAATATACATTATATAGACTTTTTCACTGACAAACTTTTCACCATAATTATGAGGATATCATACTTCTACGTTTTAAAAATGTATTTAGCACAGGGTCTCACTACACAGATTGGACTCATAGAGATCTTCTTTATAGCCTCCCAAGCACTGGGATTACAGACAGGCACATGCCACCACACCCAGTCTCAGTCACCAGCTCAGTGCACTCTGGGGACAGGGCCGGCACGGCACTCTGGGGATGGAACCTCAGCCACTGTACTATGTTCAAGAAACTTTAACCCAGTGGCTCAGGAAGCTGAAACAGGAGAATTCCAAGTTTACCCCAGCCTGAGCAACATAGACTTATCTCAAAAGTTGGGCATATATAAAGGCTCAGTGGCTTTAAGTGCCTGCCTGGAAAGCACAAGGTCCTGAGTTCAATCCCTGCTACCAAAGAAAGTTGGATATATAGCTTAGTGCAAAGGCTCTGAGTTCAATCCCCAGTACCATAGAACAGTTACAGACTTCATTGCCCATTGTGTAGTTTTTGTTAGACTAGATAATATATCATATTGCTGCCACTAGCTTTGTAATACATGTAGCATATACAAATTCAGGGTAATTTTTTGTCTGATTTGCTTTTGTAATAGATAAGAGATTGCATATAATGGTACACAGCTATAATCTCAACAATTGGAGGTCAAGGGAGGAGGATCTTTAGTTCAGGCCTATGGTGGGCAACATAGCAGTACCCTGCCAAAAAAATCATAAGAGGCTAGGGATGTATTTCAGGGCGGCGGTGCTGGGTTCAATCCCTAGTACTAGACAGTCAACATGAGGGAGTAAAGTAGCTCACTTGGCTACTACTACAGTGAAAGTTTCATAAACTTCAGATGCAGGCAGTATTAAAATTATTTCTAGGGCTAGAGAGATAGCTGAGAGGCATAAGCACCTAGCTGGCAAGTACAAGGACCCAAGTTTGATCCCTGGCCCCACATGCCATGTGGTCTCAGCCCCAGTTGTAGGCACCTATCATGCAGCCCTGAGACTGTACACATATCATCCCAGCACTTGGGAGATTGAGCCAGGAGGATCTCAATGAGCTCAAGACTAGCTTGGCTATAGAAGTGAGCACAAGGCCAGCCCCAAACTTCATAGTGGCATCCTGTCTCAAAAAAAAAAAAAAAAAAAGAATTCTGATTAGTACCTTTTTTTAAAAACTTTCATCAGGATTACATGACTTTTTAAACCACTATTTAAGAATTAAGCCTGTGGGGGCCAGGGAGATGGCTCAGTAGAATAAGTGCTTCCCTGGCAAGCGCAAGGGTTTGAGTTTAATCCCTGGTTCTGCCAAAAAAAAAAAAAAAAAGCCTGTGTCCCTTTGAAGAGAATTTTCTAGGATACAGTACGTCTTCAATTTAGAAACAGGTTCCATTCCAAGAGAACGTAAGTTGGATGCAATTGTAGGTCTGACAACTTAAGTCAACTTAAATCTTACACTGTATTTTCAATTTCCCTAGTTACTGCTTTGTGCTTCCCAGCAATCTCCTCACCACTGCTTTTCCTCTTGCTTACAGACATCTGGGCTCTGATTGAGCAATATACTACTACTGTACTTTTATCATGCCATACAGTAAGCACACAGCAGCTCAACTGTGACAATCTCCAGCAGACACATGAGATACTTCTATGATTTGTTTGCATTTATGAATGTTTGTAATGCAAAGTCTACTCATACCTGAATTTGCATCTGGAATGTTCATAAGTCAGAGACTCATGTATCAGCTTGAAATTAGTCTTTAAAAAAAAAAAATGACAAGTGAATTTTAGTCTTTTTTTTTTTTTTATTTGCATTTATTTTGTGTTTAATTTATTCCCGTGCCATAAGTTTTTGTTTCTTCAGTTTCTTCTGGGATATCTTTTTCTTCTGTGCAACCTCCTCTTCTGGTTTGGGAACGGTTTGTTCCTTTTCAGTAAGGATCATCTCACTATGGCAGGGGGAGCTCATGTATGGATTAATCCAGCCATGAGCTCTGTAAGTACGGCAGCGCATCTTAGGTGCTTTGTTCACCTGGATATGTTCAATAACCAGAGAATCTACGTCTAAACCCTTAAGCTCAGCATTACTATCTGCATTCTTAAGCATGTGTAACAAAAATTCAGCACTCTTTTTGGGCCATTGACCCTGTGTCCAGCCCCACTGTTTGGCCTGTGCACACCTACCAACTCCACCATTGTAACGCCGGAATGGTACACATTGCTTCTTTAATGTGACATCCTTCAGATACTTGGTGGCCTTTTGGACATGCATACCCTTGATGGCCTGGGCAGTTTCACGCGTGTTCTTAAAGTGAACGCGAAGATTTGAGCCTCTTGATTTGCATGATTTTGTGGGGTTTTCTGGGTCGAGCGAGTAGCAAACCATTTTCACAGGTCACCTAAGGCCACTCACAGGAAGAGCAAATTTTAGTCATTTTTGACAAGAATTTTACTTGGAAACTAGGATTCTAATGTCTTTATTTCTCCTTTTCTTTTTTTTTTTTTTCCTTTCCCTCTTTTATACTTGAAATTATTCATCAAACTTTTTATTTTTTTCAGAACCAGCCCTTCCTTGTGCTTGCCAGGAAAGCACTTATTTCACTGAGCCATCTCCCCGGCCATCAAACTTGATAAAACAATTTTGGGTTTGTAATGCCATTTTGGGTTTGTTCTGAGTGTATGCAGATAAGATGTAGTATTTAAAAATGAATAGGATGTGGTTTATAGTGTGTTTAGTTTCTACCTTTGTTTTGTTTTGAAGAGAGTACAAAAGCTCCATTTCTGGTATCTTCTCATAAAATAGAGAAAAAAAATTAAATCTGATTTTATTGGTACATTTTAGATACATATAATAATCATATTCATGAGGATTTGTTACCTGTACATGACTTTTTTTCCCCCCATACCCTTCATTCCTGTCACCCCCTCTCTTTTCCTTTTACAAAAACATATGTTTCTATGTTTTCCATTTTTTTAACTTTTTTCATTTCCCTGCTTTTTGGTACCAGGGATAAAACGGGATTTTGCGCTTGCAAGGTAGACACTTACACTGCTGAGCTATCTCCCTGGGCCCTTCCACCTCCCTGCTTGTTCATCTCCCCATTTGAATATTTCAGTAGATAAAAGAATAAGGTATTTGTTTTATGGTCTACATTTACTTTGTAGTTGAAACCACAAGTCCTTAGAGATTTCACAATTCCTCTATCTTACCTCACGTCCTCTCTACCTAGAACTTGTTCTCACATAGTAGTATACATAGCATCTGTATTTCCCACGATATCCACAGATCTTTCATTTGGCCTTTAGATACCTAGTCTTATGTACCTTGACCATCTAAAAATTATAATTATCTTCTTGCAACTTTCTCTTCTATGTCAGTACATGCTCTGTCCTCTTTTAGTATTCCTATTTTTTAACTCCTATTAATATGCTCACATATAAGAACTTAAGGAAAGATCTAAGACCAGTACTCTTCACACTGTACTGATAAGAGGGAAGGATTACCCCCACAGTCATTCTCAGAAGCTAACTTTATCCTGATCCCAAAACAACCAAAAAACTGTAGACTAATTGCTGTCAAACATTGATGCAAAAATACTTAAGGTACTGGCAAGCAATGGAGCAAATCAAAAGTCAACAAACCCATCAGAAAATGCTACAACATAGACAAATCACTAATTGATCCCATAAATAGAAGCAAGGACAAAAATCACATGATCATCTGACTAGATGCAGAAAAAGCTATTAACAAAATCCAACATCTGTTCATGATAAAAAGCCTGAAGAAAATAAGTATCGAAGGTCTGCCAGCATGATGAAAGCTACTTATTACCAGCCTATTGCCAAACCTCATATTCAAGGGAGAAAAGCTAAAAGCCTGCCTTCTAAAATCAGGAAAACAAGGATGTTCATTATCACCATTATTCAACCAGAGTCCTTGAAACAGCCAGAAAAATTGGGCAAGAAGAAATAAAAGGTCTAGGGGGGACTAGAGAGAGCTCAGTAGAATAAGTGCTTGCCTGGCAAGCACAAGGGCCTGAGTTCAATCTCCAGTTCCACCAAAAAATAAAAAAAAAGGGTCTACACACAGGAAAGGATGAGGCCAAAGTATCATTTGCAAATGACATGATTTTTATTTAAGAGACATAAAAGTCTCCTAGAATTAATAACCAAATTGAGGAGTATAAGAGGCTACAAAGGGCCAGGGAAATGGCTCAGTAGAATAAGTGCTTGCCTGGCAAGCTCAAGGGCCTGAGTTCAATCCTCAGTTATGCAAAAAAAAGCTATAAAAATTAATATTATCCCTATATGCTAATGAATTCACTGAAAAGACAATTAGGAAAACAATGCCACTCACAGTAGCACCAAGGATTACTTAGATATTAACCTAACAAAGGAAATGAAGGAGCTGGGCATGGTGGCACAGGCCTGTAATCCCAGTACTCAGGAGGCTGAGGCAGGAGGATTGTTGTGAGTTCCAGACCAGCCTGAGCTACAAAGTGAGCTTAAGGCCAGCCTGAACTGCATAGTGAGACCCTGTTTCAAAAAGACGAAAAAGGAAATTAAGGCTCTCTACGATGAAAATTACATCAACTTGAAAAAGGAACCAGAACATTAAAAAATAGTCCTGTTCCTAGATCGGCAGAACCTAACATAAAAACAACTGTACTTCCAAAACTTATGGACTTAATGCAATGTTGATTGAATGTAGCAATGTCATGTCTCATCTAGAGAAAATCCCAAAATTTACCTGAGTCAGAAGAGCCCAGACTGCCAAAGCAGTCATAATCCCACACTTGAAGTTATAAAGCTTTGATGCTTAAAATTGCATGGTACTGTCACAAAAACGTATGTGGGTCAATGGAACAGAATAAAAGCAGAAACAACTCCAGGCACATGTAGCTATTTGATCTCTGACAAAGGAGAAACAACACTAGAGGAAAGAAAGAGCCTTTTTATTAAACAGTGCTGGAAAAAGGGGAGATCCACCTGCAGATGATTGAGTCTAGACCCATATATATCACAATGTACTAAATTAAAATAAAAATGGATCAAAGATACTAATATTAAAACAAGCCAGGGATATAGCTCAGCAGCACAAGCATCTGCCTGGCAAACGCAAGGCCCTGAGTTAAATTCCTGATATCCTACCCTTCAAAAAAGCAATCTGAAGATAAAAAGACAAACTCTTGACAGGAATAGGCAAGGACTTCCTGAGCAGAACCTGAGTGGCACAAGAAAGAATACCAAGAATGAACAAATAGGATTGCATCAAATTAAAAAGCTGCTGCACAACAAAGGAAACAACAGAATGAAAAGACAATCTACAAATAGGAAAAAAATTTGCCAGCTATTCTGTGGACAGAGGACTAACATCAAAAATATTTAAAGAATTCAAATCATTAGATTTCCAAATTAAAAGACCAAAAAGTGAGGGGCAGGCAACTGAAATGAATAGGTACCTCTCAGAAGGAATACAGACTAATGTCATGAATGAGGAAAAAAAAACTAGGTGTGGTGAGGGACACCTGAAATTTCAGTATTTGGGGGGCTGTGACAGAAGAATTGCCATGAGTTTGAGGACAGCTTGTGTGCATACTGAATTAAAGACCACTTGAGCTGCGTAGCAAGATCTTGTCTCAAAAAAAAAGTACAGATGGCTCATAAACATGGAAAAATGTTCATTTAATATGCATTGCCACCAGAGCAATGCATATTAAAACCACACTGAGAAATCTTGTTACTCTAAAAAGAATGACTATCATCAAAAAAATCTGACAAATGCCAGCAAGACATCAAGAAAAAGGAACTCTTACATTTTTGATAAGAACATAAGCAAACTAGTACAACCACTATGGAAGTGAGTGTGGAGATGCCTCAAAAAACCAACTATAGAAGTTCTCTCAGACTCAGTTACATCCCTTTTCTAGGTATCTTCCCAAAAGAATTAAAATTGTATTATAGATACATAGCCATGTTTGTAGTAGCACAATATACAATAACTAAACCCTGGAAACAGCATATATGTCCACCAGCAGATGAATGGAGAAGAAAAATATACATAATGGAGTAGTAACTACCATACATTAAACTTGGCATTCATAGGTAAATAGATAAAATTTGAGAACATAAGTTAAATAAGGCATACAAATTCAAATATTACATGGTATCTCTTAAAGAAACACATAATGCAAATAATAAAATAGGAGAGAGAAATAGGAAGAAGTTAAAATACTTCCCCAAATAACATGTTCCATTGTTTCAAAACTAATATATAAGCTAATTGTTTCATTTATACTATTAGTCTTAGTTTGCTGAATTTGTGTTACTATCTTTTTTGTGAGAGACTGGTTGGTCTTGTACGCTGAGCAACTATTTTGGAGATAATAATGATACACAGTGCATTAATTATTGTTATTCTTTAGTGGTATAAAATTTTTATTTTTTCATAAAATAAAGTCCAGCCCCAGGTTGTAGGAAACATTTATAGCAATAAGTTTTAATAAGAAGGACTTTAAAATCTAGTCTAATAGACTAAGGTCAGTTCAGGATTAACATTGTATGCTGCAATTACAATGGAATATGTGGATAGGAAAACTGAGGCCATATTACTGAGAACTTGTCAGAAGAATTTAGTGTAATATTGGAAGGTAACAGGTGACATGATATATTTTAGAAAGATACATCTGCCTGCTGATTCTGTAACATTGTACTATTAATATAGATATATAAGGAGACATTGTAGTTGACCTCTCAAGAAATAAGTATCTGCTGGTTGTGGTTACACATGCCTGTGATCCCAGAACTCAGGAGGTTGAGGCTGAAAGATTGCTACAAGTTCAAGGCCAGCCTGGCTTATATATAGAATGACATAGTGAGATTCTGTCTCCAAAAAAAGAAAGCTAAAAGGAAATGAGGACTTGATCTTAAGCTCTTAAACAACTTAATCTTTCTAAGAATAACATTTTAGGAAAACCAGAATAGCAAACCAATATATACACCAGATAACTACACTTGCCAAGAATAACAAATATATTATTTGCAGTTGAAGTAAACCATGCTCATAACAAGACTCCCCTCCCCCAGTAGTTCATTGTGGAACTTGTAGCTGAAAGAGCCATGATGGAGTATTAAGAGTTCATTGAACAATTCTTTGAGTAGCTGTTACTAATCAACTTTGGCACTGGGATTAAACATTTTGCAGCCACTTGTATTTAAGAATTGATAGAAGTGTTAAAGGTTTCGTTGAAGACTTGGGCTTTGAATGGTGGGTGAGAGATCTCTGCCTTTATATTTTATTTTGCTCTCAAACATGCATTTTCCCGTTGGGGCCCTTAATATTCTCCATACGTATCATTATAAACCATACTCAGATGGGTTTCTGCTCATCTTTGAACCTGGAATGTTACTGTCACCATCCATCCTATTCTGCTTCACAATTTTTCAGACAGATTTGATCCAATTTCTATGATATGGATTCTTTTTCTGTGAACTCTGGTAAATAATCCCTCCCCACCTGTAATAGCCCATTTTGATTTTCAGGCTGGCCTTGAACTCATTATGTAGCCAAGGCTGGTTTCAAGCTAGCAGTGATCCTCCAAGTATTGGAATTATAGGTGTGTATCACCACACCAGGTGTATTTTTATTTTCTTTCTTCTTCTTCTTCTTCTTCTTCTTCTTCTTCTTCTTCTTCTTCTTCTTCTTCTTCTTCTTCTTCTTCTTCTTCTTCTTCTTCTTTCTTCTTCTTCTTCTTCTTCTTCTTCTTCTTCTTCTTCTTCTTCTTCTTCTTCTTCTTCTTCTCCTTCTCCTTCTCCTTCTCCTTCTCCTTCTCCTTCTCCTTCTCCTTCCTCTTCCTCTTCTTCTTCTTCTTCTTCTTTTCTTTTTTGGCAGAACTGGAGGCTGAACTCAGACCCTTGCACTTGCCAGGGAAGCACTTATTCTATTGAGCCATCTCCCCCACCCCACATTTTTATTTTCTAATTGAACTATTGGTCTGGATTCCACAGAAAAATTACATAATCCTTAAAGATAAGGATAAAGGGCTATATTTGAGATTATTATTATTATTATTATTATTTATTTATTTATTTATTTATTTTGTGGTACCTGGGATTGAACTCAGGCCCTTGTGCTCTGGAGAATAGTTAAGTAGTTACTTTTTTTTTTTTTTTTTTGTATTTTAGGGAAGAGTCTACAGGGTGTTTAGGGTCTCACTACTACATCGGACTCATAGTGATCCACCTGTTCACAGCCTCCCAAGAGCTGGGATTACAGATGCGTGCCACCATGCCCAGTCTCAATTGCCATCTCAGCGGCACCGTGCCACTGGGGGCGGGGCCAGCACGGCAGCTCGAACCCCCAGCCCCTGCGTCTGCTTGCAGGTGCTTTAATCCACTGAGCTATTGACCGGTCTTAGCCTCTTGTATTTTCCATAGTAAATATTAGTTCATTGACTGTAGGTGAATGTTAGTGGGAAACATTGAAGATATGCTATATTATGTAAGTCTAATTTGTTTTAAATGATATGGTATTTTTTTACTTAACTCATTTCTATTTTGACCATATGATTCTACCTTTAATTCTTACATTTAGATTATTTTTCTTTTTCAATTTTGGTTCCACACCTAGATTTTAGACTTTAATACTATCTATCCTGCGCTATTCAACCATCAACTTTTGCCACAATTTAGAGCTGTGGGAGCCCTGGGTCTCAAGTATTTGTACACTCTTTTCAACAAGAATTAAGGAGGGCCAACCAGATAGTTCACTGAACTGCTTAGGCCATCGCAGAGACTGGATCCCCGGCAGGCGGTGCTGGCCCTGCCCCTGGGGCTCACTGAGAGGGCACTGAGACTGGGCGTGGTAGCTCCCTGCGCCTATAATCCCAGCGCTTGGGAGGCTGAAGACCAGAGGGTCACTACGAGCCCGATCTGTGTGGTGAGACACTGTAGACCCTCTACTAAAGCCGAATTCAGTTTAGATCATCTGCCAGTCCAGTGACAGAATTATTCTAGGTCGCAACCCAGAGTCCCTTCGAGTTGCTCAAGTTTCTGGCAGCAAACGTGCGGAGAAATTTAATCTTATTCTTTACTACCGAGGGAAGAAAACAGGAAGGTTTTGGCGAGGAGCATTATAGAAGATATTTTTGTAGAGGCATCTGAAAAATGCTCGCGGGCACCGGCGAGGGGGCTACGGGTACAGCTCGTCCGCACCTCTTCGGGCGACTCCTGCGGCTGTGTGGGCGGGGCTGCGCGCCGGGCTCTTCCCCCGAGCTGCTGAGGTCAGAGACCCAATTCCCCGCCCCGCCCACGCCGCGGGCCGCGCATGCGCTATTTAGGCGGCCGTAGTGGCGGCGGCTGGAAATGGCGGCCGGTGGCTTGGCGGCTGTGGCCGCGACGGCTGAGTACTCTGGCTCCACGGCGTCCGCAGGGATTCTCTCCGGTGTTAACGGCGGCCTAAACGCCGGGGCAGGCCCTGGTTCCTGTCCAGGCTCGTGGAGCCGCTCCCTCGACCGAGCCCTGGAAGAGGCAGAGGTGACCGGGCTGCTGAGCCTGAGTGGCCGGAAGCTGAGGGAGTTTCCTCGGGCAGCGGCCCACCACGACCTGACAGACACCACCCGGGCCGGTGAGAGGGGCGCGGGGCGGGGCCGCGGGAGTCTCCGAGGTGCGGAGGGGCCTGTCCCGGCCCTAGAGCCCGGGCCTGTGCTGCTCGAGCTGAACGCGGGACGCGGGGCGTAGCATCCTCCAGGGGATCGGAGCTGGCGGGGGCCTTTGGGGCTCGCTCCCGAAAGCCTGCTGCCCGGCGGGACCCGCAGCGCCCGGGTCCCTGCTTGCAGGGGTCTGAGGGCAGGGCTGGCAGCAGAGTCGGGGGTTGTAGGGAGCTCTTTGGTTGTGCGTAGGAGCTGAGGGTCCGACCCAAGCATTGTCACGGGACGGTCGAGCCAGCACTGACGTTTTTGTTTTCAAGAGTTATTCGGAGAGTGTGCGTGTGTGTGTGTGTGTGTGTGCGCGCGCGCGCGAATGTGTGATATGAGTTTGAGCTCTTCTGTGCCTCGAGCTGGTTGACTTACCTAAAGGACTTGTAAAATAACCAGATTCCACCTTAAGGTTCTCTTTTTTTTTCCCTCACTACTCCCAAAAAAGTTGAAAGGACCAAAAACGCCTTAAAATGAATCCTCTATATCTGTATATGCGTTTTCCTTTTGAAACACTTGTTTGCTTTATACATACATGTATACATATATATATATATATATATACACACACACATACACACATATGTATATGTGCGTATGTGTATATATATGTGTGTATATGTATTACATATATATATATATATATATATATATATATATTAACACGGGAAAGGGAATAAGGAATTAGGTATTATTCGGTTTTGTTAGCTGTAGGGAGCAATGTCTGTTAATTGAGGTGTTTGTAATATATTTCTCTTACGTTTAAAATACAGCTTCCTCGAGGAGTAGATTAAAAAATCGAATCTGTTCATATGCTGCACAAATGAAAAGGGAAAAAATCTCTTACACATGTAAATTTTTTTTTTCCCCGAATCGGAGATTGAACTCAGGCTCCTGTGCTTGCCAGGCAAGTGCTTATTCTACTGAGCCGTCTTCCTAGCCCTGTAAATATTTTTATGTAGTGTTTTTCAGCTAAAAATTTGCAGTGCTTTTTTTTTTTTTTTTGAAACAGGCTCTTGCTATGTAGTTTAAGCTGGCCTTGAATTCACTGCATACCTCCAGCACACAGTAATCTTCCTGCCTCAGCCTCACCTGCGCTGAGATTGCAGGCATATGCTGCCACTCCAGGCAGTGCTTTATGTTTTATATTCATTCCATTTTATTTTAAAAAGCATTGACACTTTTCCCATGTTGTGTTATAAACGATTGATAAGTGTTACAAGTGATTCCCGTATGTTGAAAAAACAAAACAATCGAACTATTTAAAAAATTATTTAAAGAAACTTTTGGGCCTGGGGAGTGGCACACACCTGTTATCCCAGCACTCAGGAGGCTGAGGCAGGAGGATAATAATGTGATGCTGGCCTGGGCTACATGTTGAGTTCAAGGCGGGCCTTGAACAAGACCCTGTCTTAAAATAAAAGAGAGGGACCAGGAAGATGGCTCAGTGGAATAAGCGCTTCCCTGGTAAGTGCAAGGACCTTAGTTCAATCCTTGGTTCCGCAAAAAAAAAAGAAAAAGGAAAAAAAAATTGGTATAGTGTAAAACAGAAATTATGTGTATACTTATTTAATATCTTTTTGGAAATAGTTGTACTGAATATAATTTGGTTTTTTTTTTTCAGTGAGTGATATTAAAGTTTTGTTACTAAGATAAATATGAGCAGCATCTTGCTTTTTGTATGTGTTCAGCTAGACAGAACCTGAAACTGTCATCAATATACCAAATTTCCTGATTGTATTTAGGAGATAACTGACATATTAAAATCATACCGCTATGAGTCATTTGAGTGTTACTACATTAAGCCTGAAGGTAAACAAATGAGTAGATTATATGACTGTGTCTAGTTTATTATCTTACCTACATTTTAGTAGCTCTAGAAGCAACATTTTGAGGCCTTGAGATATATTTTATTTTATTTTTTTGAGAAATATTTTATTAACAAACTGAAGAGTATTTATGAAAGACAGTTAGTAATCCCAAGGAAGCTTTTTTTCCCTTGCTCTGGATTTATATGTATTTATTACCCACACTTGGATCCTAGAATTTATAAACTAGATGTTGATGACATTTTATCAAAGAAAACAGGTGATTACAAGGTATTTTATAACCTGTCAGACTAAATTCATAACTAACATGTAGAGCTATCACTTATTGAATTTAGGAAGTTCTAGATACTTGGAACAAAAATCTTGTTTCAAACAGATAATTTATAGTGTTGATGACATTTATTGAGTGTTCAGGATTTGATATTTATCATTTAAGTGTTTTAAAATACTTTAGGACCAGTGAGATAGCTCAGCACACTAAGCACCTGCTTCCTCAGTGCCTATTTCCTAAGTGCCTGTTTCTCTGGTACCACATGCCATGCTGGCCCTTCTGCTGGGTGTGCTGAGCCAACCACCAAGACCCAGTGGCACAAACTGTGATATCAGCACTGAGAAGCAGAGACAGACCTATGAATTTGAGGCCAGCCTGGGCCACATGACAAGTTGTGAGTTCAAGACCAGCCTGCTGGACTATAGAATGAGACTCTATCTCAAAAAACTTAAAAAAAAAAAAAAAAAAAAAAGCCATGTTAAATTTACACAACAATTTATGGTTTAAATATTATTTCCCTAATGTATGAGAAATAACTCAATAGTGTTTTTTTTTGTTGTTGTTGTTGTTGTTGTTTTGATACTGAGAATTGAGCCTCACTCTTGCCAGGCAGGTGCTGTGAAAGAGTTTAAAAACTAGCATTAATGGTGGAATTTCAACCCAAGTCTATCTAATTCTTCTCACCATGAGGTCAGGCAGCCTCCCTATGTGCAAATATAGTAGCCTGGTTTGAGGTAATTTCAAAAAACATATAGTCTGTAGATACTCAATGAATTGAGATTTATGATAGTTGAAATGTTTTGCTTAGACTAAAGAAAATTTAAAGCCATCAAAATTGCCCCCCAGACTACTCTTCCATAATATATAGGATGTATACAGTAAAGCTGCTATCCTTCAAGAGCTCATGCCCTATGCTTTTTTTTTTTTTTTTTTGGTACCAAAAGGCACCATGCCCCTGAGCTATATCCCAGGCTCATGTCCTAGGAAACAGCAGTGCACATTACTTACATGGTTGGTTAGATTTTATAAAGAACATTTTCTTGAGGTTTCCTCCCATTTGTTTTAAAAAGAGGCCTTCTGCAAGAGGGAAATATTTACTTGGGAGCAGGTGATTTGATCCATTGGATGTAGAAATTCTTTAAAGAAATCATAGGGGCCAGGGAGATGGCTCAGTGGAATAAGCGCTTCCCTGGCAAGCACAAGGGCCTGAGTTCAATCCCTGGTTCTGCCAAAAAATAAAAAATAAGTCATAAAAGGTTTATTGGAACACAAAAGGTATAATAACTTGATTTGGGTGTGCATAAATGAGAAGGAAAACCGTTCCAGACAGTGGTAGACAGTGTGCAGAAAACTATCATAGCAAAGGGAGTTTGGGTTAATTTTGGCAGTCTATTCCCCTTCCTTTGATAAAAATATTTGTTTCCCTAGGAAACTACTGCTCTCATTATGTGAATCCTATCATAGGATATGTGTAACAACTCAGACTGAGGTAATGGCCAATCACTTTAGACCACTGCTATGGCCACAGTGATTATCAGAGATGAGTACATTTTCCTATTAGCACATATGAGAGTTCATTCTGAAATTTTTTGACTATTGAGAAAGATGTATTCTTTGAGCTCTGGAGTGGATGAGACACTGCAATGTGAGCCTGAGCTGAGCAAGTTGGTGCATGCTTCCTCAAGGCTAGTTGGGAGGTTGAAGCAGGAAGATTGCAGGTTCAAGTCGGTTTAGTGAGACACTATCTCATTACACACACACAAAAGAGCTTGCTAACAGAAAACAGAATCTAAGAACAGAAAGAGATCAAATTCTGAGGACACTGCCTAAATCTTGAAATCAGTAGCTATACCTAACATTAGTGCTATTCTTGGACTAAATTATGCATTTATTATGTATTTATATTATTTTGAGTGTTTACTATGGTATATGAGTGTTTATGTGAGTATTCATTTTACTTATTTGTTATTATTTTCTTTTTGAGACAAGATCCTACTATTTAGCCCAGGCTGGTCTCAGACTTGCCGTGATGCTTCTGCCTGAGCTTCCCAAATGCTGGGATTACATGTGTGTACCCCCCCATACCCATAGATTTCAGTATAATTTTTAATACAAAATAAAAGTGCTAACTAATAAAGTCAGACTGCTCTTGATGTTGTGAGGCCAATTTGATGAGAAAAAATGATTGGATAAGAGAATATAAGAACTGCCTTTCACATAAAACGTGGATTGATACTAGATTTAGAGATAGGTCAACATTTATTCAGCATTTATTGACTAAGGGTCAATGGTTGTAGGCATACATAAAGGACTAATAAAATCCTCTCCCTCAAAAAAATTGAGAGAAATAGGTAGGTGTAAAGATTACTTACATTACCAAGTAGCAAAACATATTGTGCTAGGTAATGAAGAACAAAAATAAGGACAAGCCTTATTTACAAATCTAATGATCTAGTTAGGTGGCTGCAGAAATAAATCTATGAAGGAACAGAAATTATACTGGAAATGAAAATAATACAAATCTTAGTTGAATTTATCACAAAGTAAAAATAACTTAAACCTATGGGGCTAGAAAGATGATAACGCTATTACTAGTAATGGAAACTAACCCTGAGCTCTGTGTTCATCACTGTGATGAAATATTTGAGCTAGTTAATTTAAAAGGAGGAAATGTTTAATTTGGCTCTCACTCTCAGAGCTTTCCTCCTATGATCAGTTAGCCCTGTTAATGCTAGACCTGTACATGATGGCAGGTATCTGTTGTGGTACAGAAAGCTTGTTCTTCTCATAGTGGCCAGGAAGCAGAGAAAGAAGGTTGGGGGAGAGGCAAAGATGCTGTTATTGTTTGTATCTAAAAGTTTTATGTGTTTAGAGATTTTTTCTTTTTTTTTTTTTTCGGTGAGACAGGATCTCACTATGTAGTTTAGGCCTTGAGTTTACTTTGTAGCCCAGGCTGGTCTCAAACTTGCAATGAGCCTCCTATCTCAGCCTTGCAAGTCCTGGGATGATAGGCATGTGCCACCATGCCGGTCTGAGGTGGACCTTGGGAAGGTAATTGAATCATGGGGATTAATTCGCTGAAGAGTTAATAGCTAAGTGTTAGGAGATGGGATAGAATTGGAAGAGGTGAGGGGCCAGGGAGATGACTCAGTGGAATAAGCACTTCCCTTGCAAGTGCAAGGGCCTGAGTTCAGTCCCCAGTTCCACCAAAAAAAAAAAAAAAAGCAATTGGAGGAGGTAGGTCACTGGGTGTGTGACCTAGAATGATACATTCTTGTTCCTAACTTCTCCTTCCCTCTCTGCCTACTGGCTGCCATTGTTGAGCAGCTGTCCTTCACCATGCCTTTTCTGTCTTGCAGCTTGTCAACCATAGACTGAACCCTCTGAAACTATGAACCAAATGACTAATACAAGTCCCTTATTGCCTTCAAGGTTGCATGTCTTATGCATGACTTAGCTTAACTTCTTTACCCAGCTCCTAAGGTTTGTATTCCCTCATGTTGCACAAAAACTGGGTACTAGGCCTTCTACATGTGGACCTTTGAGGGATATTTCAAATACAAATAACAACAAACACTTAGCATATTCTAGTACTGTGCTAAGTTATAAAAACATCTCATGAACATGCAAACAGGGCCAGCCAAATAGCTCAGTGGATTAAAGTGCCTGCTTAGGCAGATGCAGTGCCAGGAGTTCGATTCCAGGCCTGCCTGCTGTGCTGGCCCCACCGCTGGGGTGTGCTGAGACGGATTGAGACGGCATGGTGGCACACACCTATAGTTCTAGCACTTAGGAGGCTGTCAACAGGAGGATCACTATAAGTCTGATCTATGCAATGACCTTGTAGACCCTGTCCTAAAAAAAAAAAAAAGTCTTGTGAACTGTAAATTATAAGAACTATTTTTTAGTTATGTCACACATGAGAAAATTTAGACTCACAGCCATCATAACTTTCTTCACAGTGGCCCTCCCTGCTTTGAAACTTAGGAGATCAAGTAATTTGGTTAAGGTAGGTGAGAACCGGGATTCAAGTTCTGATGTATTCCGTGTGTGTGTGTGTGTGTGTGTGTGTGTCCCCGTGTCTGTGTCCGTTGTGTAGTTCAGGCTAGTGAACTTGCAGTGATCCTCCTGCCTCAGTCTTCTGAGTGTTGGGATTACAGGTTTGTGCCACCATATTTAGCTTGTGTCTTTAATCCTTTTTTTTTTTTTTTTGGCAGAACTGGGGATTGAACTCAGGCTCTTGTGCTTGCCAGGGAAGCACTTATTCTACTGAGCCATCTACCTGGTCCCTGTGTCTTTACTCTTTAAGTCATCCTGACAAGCAAGTTTCAGTCATAGAATGTTTTGGTTTGTCTGATACCTTTAAAAGTTTGGTTGGTGACTTTGTGGATGAACCATGTACAGCAGGGATAAATACCAGTTTGGGATTGGGATGCAGCTCAGTGTAGAGCACTGACATAGCATGCTTTTGAACCTGGGTCGAGTCTCCAGGTTTGGGGGAAAAAGGTAAAACTAAAGTTTATGTGAAGCTAGGGCACAGAAATAAATTTAAAAGGATCCCAGTGAGAATTCTAAGAGTTTTGGAGGAAGGAAGTCTAGGAAGATGATAAATTGTCCTGAGAAAGAAACAGAAACAAGAGTGAATAAGTGGGCCAATTTTAGAATCCAGGCTCTTGCAGCCTGAATGATCAGAAATAACCATCTGTTATTTCACAAATGAGAAGCATTCTCAGGTTAAATCGTGTGCTGAAGGCAATACAGTGTGGTAGTGCTATTTCACAGAAGACAAATGGGAGTCCTCGTTGAAGCTATTTTTTGCTGGGAGGTGGTTTTACTGGGAATCAAACTCAGGACTTTGTTCTTGTCAGGCAGGTGCTGTATACTGAGCTAAATCCCCCCAGCCCAAGAAATGTTTTTTTTTGAGTGAAAGACAGAAAACAAGAAAGGATTCAGCATAAGGTTGGGTACGCCAAGAAGACAGACTTTTAGAAATAATTTTTTGTTTCCTAGGTAAAAAAGTGATTGTTAAAAATGCTACCTAATCGTTCAAAACACAGTCTGTAACCCACAAAATTATGGTTAAGTCTTGGAAATATGCACAAGTGTGCCAGGTGTTAAGTGGAAGTAAGACCTTTTGAGGTCTTTTTTTAATCAATCATTTTTCTTTAACTGTGCTTTCTAATGTGATGGTCCCTAGCCATAGTTGCTGTTGTGCTTTCTAATTTCATGGTCACTAGCCATGTTGCTATTAAAATCAAAATTATTGGCACCATACATAGTAGCACACACCTAGGGTTCCAGCTATTTGGGAGGTTCAAGATGAGTGGAATCACTTAACCTTATGTGTCTGATTCTGGCCTGGGCAGAGTGATGAAATTCTGACTCAAAAAAAAATTGTTTTAAGTTACAAAATTTAGAAATTGGGAGTGTAGCTTAGAGTGGTTGCCTTAGCACGTATACCCCCCACCTCCAAAAAAACCTGTTTCTTTGGTTGTAGTAATCACATTTCAGGAGTTGTATGCATGCTTCATATTGGGTAGCACTGATTAAAAAAAAATTACCATCACAGAAAGTTACATTGGGCAAAGATATTAAGGAATATCTTTTTTTTTTTTTTTTTGAAACAGGGTCTTACTGTACAGTTCAGGCTGGCTTTAAATTCACAAATATCCTCCTGCTTCAGCCTCTTGAGTGCTGGGATTACAGGCATGCACTGCTATAGCTGACTTGAACTATTTTATAAAATCTAGGAATAAGTATGGTCTTTGCAGAGCACAGTAAATTCTTTCCTGTCTTACATACACTTCTCTACCCAAAAGACAATTCTCAATTTTTCCGTGTTCTTGGCATGACTTGTAACTTCCTTTTTTCCTTAATTTGTTTTTATCATTACTATATTCATGAAAAATGTGAATTATTTTGATTCTCATGTGTGTTTTCATATAAACTAATCACAGTTGTAACTTTATAGTAATACTATGTTCAAGTTTCTTAGTACATTTTCCAAGTGTGGGGAAGCAGAAATGAATAGAAATAATTACAGCAACCAGTTATTTAGTTTCTCTTAGAAAGGGGGTAGAAAAGGCTCTTATGCTTTTGTTTTTCTAGGGCTAGAAATCCCAGGCCTGCCACCAAAATACTGTTCTGCTGGGCACATCAGGGCTCACTGCAGAGCATTGTTCTCCAAGTGTTCTTAGACCACCAACAACAGAATTGCGTGGGAAATGAATGGTTAGAAATACATACTGTTGCTTCTTGCCTGAGACATGTGGGACTAGGAATTCCAGGGGTGGGTCCTAGGAATCTGTTTTCGGATGGAATCTTGCTATATTGCCTATGCTGACTTGAGCTCCTGAGCCATTCCTCTGCCTCAGTCTCAGAAACAGCTGGGATTATAAAAGGGTACTTTTGTACCTGGCTGCATCCCTTGTCTTTTTGTTTGTTTGTTTGTTTGTTTGTTTTGGTAGAACCAGCGATTGAACTCAGGCCTTTGCACTTGTCTGGGAAGCGCTTATTCTACTGAGCCATCTCCCCGGCCCCAACATCCTAAGTCTTAACAGTTCTCTAAGTCGGTGTGATGTATGCTGAAGTTTGATAATCATTACCACAAAATACAGAAAATCTCATGGTAGTCTGTATCAATAAAATTTCCCCAACAGAGGGCCAGGGAGATAGCTCAGTGGCATAAGAATCGTCTAATTGTTAAAGGATCAGTTTTAGAGAAGTAATATTTTAAATCTTTCTGGTTGTTACTTTCCAATTTGAAGTTTTGTTACTGTCTGTTGTTATGTGCAAAGTGTACTTGTTTGTATCATTTCTTACCCTAATTTTTGGAACCAGGGATTGAACTTGGCGAAGCACTTATTCCACTGAGCTAATGTGCCTTTTAATCACGTACCTATTTTTTAGCATTTTAAAATAATCTCAGCATATAGTATTTTGTACAAGAGAGTGAGTATGCTTTTTGCCTTTGTGTGTGTGTGTGTGCGTGTGTGTAACTGGTTGCATTGGTTTTTGAATTCAGAGAAATACTATACAGGTAGTAACTTGCTAGTTTTATCTGACCTCTCAGGTAGATTACCTAACCTTTTTAAATAGCATTTTCCTCATCTGTACATAATCTATACCTCATATGGAAGTTTTGTGGGTTGAATGAAGTTATAGCCTATGGAATAATTAACAAAGCTTCCTTTGCCTATATGTGCTTAGTAACTGCTTCCTTCATTTTTTCCTTCCCGTTTACTTTAATGCCATATCTCTTAATTTAGTAAAAGATGTATTATGTGCCTGTTTCAAACATTGTTTTAGGGATGGTATAGCTTTTGACGTATGCTTTTTAAGTCTAAAATACACATTTCAACTTTGTTATATATTTTATTTTGTCAGTCTTATTTTACATATCAGTATGCTTTCATAAAATACATATGAGGATTAAATTGGTATATTTTAGTACGATAGTTCTAAATTGACTTTTTCCTTCTAGTGTAGTCAGTAAGGATGGCTGGCTGGTTACTACTGTTAGTTCCCCAGGTATTTTTGCTGTGCAGTCCAAGCTGGCCTTGAACTCATTACATAATCCAGGTTGGCCTCATACCTGCAGTAATCATCTTGCCTCAGCCACCCAAATACTGGGATTATATGTCCCCAGGTTTTTTTGTTGTTGTTGAAATCATTTTTTGCAATGTATTATTTACTTTGCTCTTGAGTTATACTTTTAGAATTTTAAATTTTCCTTTGAATTTTTATAGTTATTTTTTATGTATTTGATACAGGGTCTCACTACCCAGCTCGACTCTGGTGATCCTCCTGTTTTCAGCCTCCTCAGTGCTAGGATTATAGTCATGTGCCACCATGCCTGGACTTAGTGGCCAGCTCATTGTGCCTGTGCGTGGGGCCGGTACTGCCGGTTGTATCTGGGATTGAACCCTGGTCCCTGTTTTTGACTAAGCAGGCACTTAGTCCACTGCACTATCTTGCCAGCCCTCTGTAGTTATCATTTTAAGAACTTTTTTTTTTTCCCCAGTAGTGAGGATTGAACCCAGGATATTCAGGCCAAGCTTCATCCCTAGTCCTTTTTTATTTTTATTTTTACCCACGAAGTACATACTTACCTATGAAGAAGGACTAAAACCCAGGTTTTTGGACTACAAGGATAGTTCTCTTAGCTAAATTCTATTGGACTGTTGTTTTAGTTAGTGTTTTTTGAACAGGATTTTTTTTGGGGGGGCTGGCTCAGGCTGCCTTCAGAGTGGGTCTGGCATGGCATGTGGAGCTGAGGATTGAACTATGGTCCTCCATGCCTGACTGGGTTTGCCCATGCAGATGCTTAAACAGCGAGCTAACCAGTAAGCACCTGGTTGGTGTTTTTTTTTTTGGTCATTTTAAAATAGGATCTTGCTATGAAGTTCAGGCTGACCTTGAGTTCACTTTGTGGCCCAGGCTGGTCTTGAACTTGCAGTGAGCCTCCTGCCTCAGCCTCCCAAGCGCTATGATTACAGATATGCACCACCACGCCCAGCTGGACTAGTTTAACTTTTAATTTCTATATTAGCTACTTTCTCATCAGTGAGAAACAGTACCTGACATCCACAATTTAAAGGAGGGGTTTATTTTAGTCTTCAAAGGATTCATTCCATGGCTGTTGGCTCTCAGGAAGAAATGACTTGGCAAAGGAAAGCTGCTCACCCCATGGCAGCTAGGAAGCACAAAAAAGGAAGGCGATGAGACAAAGACATGCCTTTCCAGGGCATGGCTCCTACCAGCCCCCCCCCCCCCATAACACATTCAGCTATGGGCTAGTCTTCCACACATGAGGCTTTGAGGGTACATTATAGATCTAAACCATAACATTTCTCTAGTTGAATATTATCTTCATAGCTCAGCTTTCAAAGTGTGTAACCAGATTTATCAGCCTACACACATTTTCCAGCGTCCCACTCTTAGGAAAGCATAACTTTAAAAAAAGCTGCTTTTTAAGTCATTTCATATATGTGATTGCTTTTCTGAACAAAGTATGTGAAATGATAAAAAATTATATGTGAGCTACTGGTGAGGCTGAGGTAGGACTACTATGAGTCTGTGGCCAACCTAGGCTACATTGTGAGTTTAAGGCCTGCCTGAACTACATAGCAAGACCTTATATCTCAGGAAACAAAAAATATGGGCCATCCTTGGTAACTTTTCCAGTAAGACTATTTTGTTTTGGTATAGGATCTCATCCTGCAGTCCAGACTGTCCTTGAACTTGTGATGCACCCAAATTGGTTTACCAAATGCTGGTGGTATTGCAGGTATCCAGGAAGACTTTTTTTTTTTTTTTTTTTTTGGGTCAAGTTCTCACTGTACAGTTTAGGCTGGACTTATGCTCACTTTTGTAGTCCCTAGGCTGGTCTCGAACTCACAATGATCCTCCTGTCTCAACCTCCTGAGTGCTGGGATTACAGACTTGCTTGTACCATCATTCCTGGAATTCCAGGGATCAAACTCGAGACTGTGCTCTTGCCAGGAAGATGCTTATGCCTCTGAGCCATCTCTCTAACCCCTCTAGTAAGACTCTTAAAGCTCTTATCCTGTCATATTTAATGAATAATGTATACTTGAGAAATCAGGGAATTTTAGTTTCTGGAAATCTTGAACTAGATCTAGGTCTGGATTTGGGTATTGGCACAATTAAAGATAGGGTTGGGGTAAAGCTCCAAGTATAAAGTTTAATGATTTAACACAGAGAACACTAAGCTCCCCTGGTCTTGGAGATAGAACCCTCTGACATGTGGAGTTTTTGGAAGCACCTTAGGAGACCTGAAGAGAAAAACTTTTGAATACTGATTTTTATAAATAAGTCAAACAACCAGGTCTGTACATTGTTCAGTACAGGGAAGTCTATGTGTCAGCAAGGCTTAGCATACATAGAGAGCTACTAACCAAAATTTTAGTGTTATGTTATTTTTTTAAAAAATATTTATTTATTTTTCAATAATACATTGCATATTGTTTTCTTAGTGGTTATTTGTTGTACAAGGTGCAGACATGATATTCTGTTTACAGACACTATTAGAGCAGATCCCTCTGTTCATTGAATTAAGAGAATGTAGCTATATATCTATTTTTTAAAGATGATTTATAGTACAGTTTCAATAATTAATACTTTTTACATTGTTATCTTGCTAGTGGCTATCCATAGTACAAGAAGCAGACAGGATATCCTATCCAAACACTATTAGTGCAAATCATTCTTCTCATAGAATTGTGTGAAAGTAGCTGCATATTTTTCCTGTTGTGTATATACAAATACAGAATGGTCCTTCCTTTGTATCCCCTTTTTCTTGTTTAGTCCTGTCAGAGATAGGTATTTTATTGTCAATCAATTATTATAGGTGCTTGAATTAAGCGAAACAATCCAACACAGTCCCGCAGTCCACAATAGTAGTGAGTTATCTGAAGAAATTGTTGATTAGAGCCATTTACAGCTCAGCATATTATTATGGCTTTATTTTATTTATTTATTTTTTTGTCTTTTTGAGACAGGGTTTCACTATGCAGTTCAGGCTGGCCTTAAGCTCACTTTGTAGCTCAGGCTGGTCTCGAACTCACAACAATCCTCCTGCCTCAGCCTCCTGAGTGCTGGGATTACAGGCATGCACTACCACTCCCGGCCAATGGCTTTATTTTATATACCTCGTTTTTATACTTTTGTGCTGGATGGTGAAGACTGAAGCAAGACCTATATAACAAAAAATGTAACTTTTGTATCTGATAAGGTCAGTCAAGTCCCCTCAGGGTTTATCCTGTGACCCTGTACCTCACTTTGTAGATCCTTTGTCAGTGTCAGCCATGTGGATGAGTCACGTCCATTGCTTGACCAATTTGCTCTCTGTGAAAGCCTGTGAGAAAGTTTTCTCTCCATGCAACTCTCCTTAGGCACACTATACATCATCACATTCCTCTGCAGCTCCATAATCTCCTTGATTAGAAAATTTGGGACACCACTGAGGTACATGATGTTACAGTACAGATTCTTCTATGTCCTGAGCTTCACTGACCTTGAAAGGCTAGGGTCAAAATGTTGGCTGACCTTGCAGCCCTTCCATTTCTCCAATTTTTTTTTGTCTTTTTGAGACAGGGTGTCACTATGCAGTCCAGGCTGGCCTTAAGCTCACTTTGTAGCTCAGGCTGGTCTCAAACTCACAACAATCCTCCTGCCTCAGCCTTCCAAGTGCTGGGATTACAGGCCTGTGCCATCATGCCCAGCAAATGTTTAAATATATTTTTCAGTAGTTTATTTATGTATTTATTTATTTGATACAGGGTTTCACATGGCATGAGTACTGGGGATCGAACTTGGGTCCTTGCGCTTGCCAGGATAGTGCTTAAACCACTGAGCTATCTACCCAGCCCCCCTATTTCTCCAATTTTTGATCTGCAAACTTAGGTTGTTAACCATCCAGAAGAGAAGCTGATTATTACCCTGCAACATATGCAGTTCAGTTTACCCTATCTGTCTAAATATCAAACATTTTAGGCATAACATGGATCAGATATTTTCTATCAAGTATTGATGTATCGAATTTTAAGTTCTTACAGATAATGAGGAAAAAAATGTTTAAAAAGTACTATACACGTATCATTACACAGAAATTTAGAAATCTAACCATATACAGCCTTGTAGTAGAATAGTCTTATAACATTTTTTTCCATAAGTGTCTTTTTTTTTTTTTTTTTTTTCATTTATTACCAAAACAAAAAACAAACAAAAGACTTTTACTTGTGAGACAGTATGGTAATAATTGGTATGTCATGACAGGAAGTATGTATTTAGCAGACCAGAATGGCTGGCATTCCAAGCATGACCCTTCTATCACACACTGCTTTCTTCAGTGCAGTTGCTTGGTTCACAGGTATCAGCGTATATAGATGGTTGGGATGAGAATTCTACCATTTAACTGCTACTTTTAAAAACCTGCTGATGTTTCTCAGGATCTTTGCCTTGCCCATCTTGTATGTACAAATGTATAACTTTGTCCCTGTCCTGTTTCCCAGCTTTTCTCCTTATCCTCTCCTCTTGTCCAATCCTCAAGTTCTCACTTCCTTTTAGTTGTGTTATACCTTTCAATTTGTATTTCTTCTTTGATTTCTTTTTTTTTTTTTTTTTTTGTCTTTTTGAGACAGGGTCTCACTATGCAGTTCAGGCTGGCCTTAAGCTCACTTTGTAACTCAGGCTGGTCTGGAACTCACAATAATCTTCCTGCCTCAGCCTCCTGAATGCTGGGATTACAGGCATGCGCCACCACGCCCGGCTCTTTGATTTCTTATACTAGGGAGACTATACGATATTTGTACATATGGGTCTGGTTTATTTCACTTATGAGTATATGTTCAAGTGGCATGCGCTTAAATATAAATGCTTCAAGTTTATCGTTCTTTATAGCTGAGTAATATTCCATTGTATAAAAATTCCACATCTTTTTCAACCATTCCTCATGTGACGGGCATCTTGGTTGTTTCCAAGATTTGGCTATCACAAATTGTGGTGCTATAAACATAGGTACACATATATCACTATGATAATGATGTTTTCAGTTCCTCCGGGAAAATTCCCAGTAGGGAGATAGCTGGCTTGAATGGGATTCCCAGTCCTAGTTTTATGAGGAGTTTCCACACTGATCTCCACAATGGTTGCATCAGTTTACATTCCCACCAGCAGTGGAGAAGTGTTCCCTTTTCCCCCCAGCCTCTCCAACGTTTGTTGTTGGTGGTTTTCTTTATGAATATATGTTTTAAATATGAAAGAAAAACTAAATACCACTAGATAGAAGAATGTCTCTGACATCAAAGACAGAGCAATAGATAACAAAAAAGAATAGACGCCCAAAAAGATAATTCTGACAATTAAAAAAGATAGAGCTGGAAAAACAACAACAAAAAAAACTAATTGGTACCTTAAAGGTAAAAAAGAAGTGTCACGGACACAAAATATGATTGAGGTTCATTGAAAAGGAACACAAGAACATTCAGCAAACAAGAGAGAGCTCTTGGAAATTCTAAGTGTTACATCTCTCAAAAATATGAGGAAATAGCAGGGAAAAGAAAACAGACATTATAGTCTAAAGAGGCTTAATGTCTGTTAAAATGAAAGTGCAAACATAAGATACAATGAAGGCAGAAGAAATTTTTGTTCTTAAGATATAGTTGAAAATGTTTGAACTGAAGGACCTACATCTCTAGAGTTTGGAAGGGCTGCCAAGTGTGGATGAGATGTGTGTGATGGCACCTTGTAAAGTTCAGAACACCAACTGTCATAGGCCATGCATCAATAGACCTGCTATTGGGTTGGTGGTGCAATAAGATGCAGATCACAAGATTATGTGACTGGTGTAAGAATTCTCCTATGAAGTGTAATAGTGATGATGATGACGGCGATGACGACAATAATGACAATGAGATGGCTCCTCCTTAGGTTAATGATTTCAAAGGTTTTTTTTTTGTTTGTTTGCTTTATTTTTCCTTGTTTCTTTTTTCTTTTTTTTTTTTTTGTCTTTTTGAGACAGGGTCTCACTATGCAGTTCAGGCTGTCCTTAAGCTCACTTTGTAGCTCAGGCTGGTCTCGAACTGACAACAATCCTCCTGCCTCAGCCTCCCAAGTACTGGGATTACAGGCGTGCGCCACCACGCCCGGCTCTTTTTTCTTTATCATATGAATAAGCCACTAAATTCTGGCTGGGCTTCTGGAATAGAAATGCGACATACTTCCCAGAGGATAAATCCATTCACTTGCATCTTTTGCATGACTTATTTGCTGTTTAGATGCTAATGTGAAAGCAGTTTTTACTCTACAGAGCTTTGCTCTTGCTAATTTTAAAACCCCTACCAGATTTTGTGATCTGGACTAAGTAAAAAAAAAAAAAAGAGTAAGAACCCCAAAGCTTCCAGGGAAATATATTATGTTACTAATTTACTTTTTCATGATTCTAGAGGCTCCTCCTAGGCCAAGTTTTGGTGGTCAAATCTTCTTGCATTGCAGATAAATTCTTTCTTGTTGTTCTGAAGTTTACTTCTTGTTTTCTGTTTAGAGAATTTTCTTTAGTCATTCTATTAGGATAGATCTGATTGCAACACATTCAGTTTTTCTTCATGTGATAGTATCTTGATTTTTCTCTTCATTTTTGAAAGATATTTTGCTGGATGTATGATTCTGGGTGAGCATTTTTGTTTCTTTTTTTTTTTTGTCTTTTTGAGACAGGGTCTCACTATGCAGGTCAGGCTGGCCTTAAGCTCATTTTGTAGCTCAGGCTGGTCTCGAACTCACAACAATCCTCCTGCCTCAGCCTCCCGAGTGCTGGGATTACAGGCATGCGCCACCATGCCCGGCTCATTTTTGTTTCTTTTAGCACATGAAAGATGTGCTACTTCTACCCTCCATGAATTTTGCGATGAATCCCTTTGTCATTTCTGTTGTTTTTCGTTGTTCACAAGATTTTGTATTCTTCAGCTTTCAGAAGTTTGGCTCTATCTTAGTATAGAATTTTTATTTTTCATTTTATTTTATTTTTTTGGTGGAACCAGTGATTGAACTCAGACCCTGGCGCTTGCCGGGGAAGTGCTTATTCTACTGAGCCATCTCTCCGGCCCCAGTATAGACTTTTTAAAAGTTTGTTGTATTTGGAGTTTGCTCAGCTTGACATGCCTGTAGGTTTCTGCTGACTTGCCCAGTTTAAGCAGCTTTTAGTTATTTTTGTTCAACTGCTTTTCCAAACCTTTCATATTTTTTCCAAAATTCTGGTGATATAAGTGATAGATTTTGTTATAGTCTTATAGGTTTTTATTTGTTTCAAAATATAATTCTTTTTTTTTATTTCTGTTTTTTATTTTGAAACAGGGTTTTGCTAAATCACTTAAGTTGCCCAGGCTGGGCTTGACCCTGTGATCCTTTTGCCCTAGCTTCTCATTGTACTGGAATGCATAAATGAACCACCTTGCTTGGCACTTTTTTTTTTTTTTTTTTGGCATTCGGTTTTATTTTCTATGATAAGTATATATTTTATATATATAACATGATATTTTATATATCACATTTATCATAGAGGATTTATATCTTATAGGTTTATAGTGCTCTGTGTTCATTTAGTGAGGCTTTCTCTTCCAATAGAGTTGATAATTATTCAGTGAAGCAGTTTTATAATGATCTAATGATATTTCTGTCATCTTAGTGTTGGCATATGTTAGTTTTTAAATTTTGTTTGAGATCTTCCTGTTTCTTGATATTATAAATACTTATGATTGAAATCTACATTTTAAGTCTATATAAGACTGGATCTTTTCTCCCTTTCTCCTTCTTTCTCTCTTCCTTGCATGCTCCTTCCCTCTAGGATGTTTGCTCTGAGCTACGTCCCTAGCTCTTTGTTTTTTTTTTTTTTTTTTTTTTTTTTGCGGTACCAGGGATTGAACTCAGGACCTTGTGCTTGCCAGGCAGTACTTATGCCACTGAGCTGTATCCCCAGTCCCCAATCTCAGCCTGTTTTGGCATTTTATATTTTGAGACAGGGTCTTGCTAAGTCACTAAGTTGCCCAAGCTGCACTTAAACATATTGTAGCAGATGTTCTCTGGCATACTCTTGTTCAAAGATGGCTGCATTAGTATGCCAGGTGGAGATAGATCTCCCAAGTTTCCCACTCAGACTTCAGTGACAGCTGAGTGTGCATGAAGGACTGCTGGTTTCCGTTAGCCAAAGGTAGGAGTCCCCACATAAGCCTCCACTTATACCTTTTTTTGAGATGGGTGGAAGTGTGTCATGATTGCCTCCTATGTTGTCTGCCTCTGATACCACAGAGGCAGAGGTGGTGATGAAAGTCCTGACCCTCATTAGCTTGCTTGCTTTTTTTTTTGTTGTTGTTGCAATACTGGGGATTAAGCTCAGTAGTATTCTGCTGAGCTATCTCCCCAGCACCCCCCCCTTTTTTTTTCTGTTAGCTTTCTTTAACCTCATAGCAGTAAACAGAAGAACTTTGACTTTTAGTTTATTTCATATTTAATATATATTTCAGAAGATTTTTATAGTTGGTACTTATTTTCTTATTGTTAGAGCTTGTATCTAGATGTCCCCCCAAAGCCTTATGTTACAAATGGGGCTTTTCAGGAGTGGCTGGGTGTAGGGTGCATGATGTTGGGATTAATTAAGGACCTTGGGTGTGTGCCTGGATGGAATATAAAGGACAGAAAGATAGCTGTTGCTGTTGTTTACTGCTTGCTGCCTGCTTTGTTTTACTTTGCTTGTCATGGACTGTTTCTCCTCTCTGATGCCACTCTGCGATGATACCCTGCCTTGAAGCCAGCAGACTACAGACTGAAACCTATAAACTGAGCTACAATAAGCCTACCCTCCTAAACTTTGGGTGTCAGGTGTTTTGTCTCAGCAACAAGAAGTGTAACTAAGACATTTTGGGAGTAGATTCATTGCTTCAATATTATATTGTCATGTGGCTCTACAGCCTGTGAAACTAGGCTGTGAAAAGAGGTTAGAAAGGTTCAGAGATGCTGGCTGAAAAAACAGCCCTAGAATGCTTTGAGTTTTACTTAATGCGAGATTCTGGCCAGAGCTCAGAGGAGCAGGATGCTAAAAGAAATGTTGCTAGTAAGGCAGAGGCTCGGGAAAGTTTCTTTCGAGAAGAACTGCATTGGCTGTTGAACTCCAGATTGTTTTTGTTATGCTTCATCTGAAAATGTGCCTGCATTTTACTTGTATTCTGAGACTAAGGGCAATGGAATAGTTAATCTTGCAAAAGAAATTTCAAGAAAGTCTAATGTTGAATTGGTGGCCTGGGTACTGTTGGGGGCTTTTAGACAGATTTGTGTTGAGTATCAAGAACAAAGAGCCCAGCAGAATGATGTAAAACATTTTCAGCTTGGCCAGAAAGAAAATTCCAGTAAAGCTATGGGCTACAAAGATGGAGCAGAGAAAAAATTGTTGCAGGAAAAGAACAGGTCAGTAGAAAAGATGCTGTAGGGTTAAAGAAAGCGAATAGAGGGTTAGGACTTTCATCACCACCTCTGCCTCTGTGGTATCAGAGGCAGACAACATAGGAGGCAATCATGACACACTTCCATCTATCTCAGTAGAAAGGTATCAGTGGAGGCTTATGTGGGAATTCCCACTCTTGGCCAACAGAAATCAGTTTGGCATTGGGTTCACAGTGCTCAGCAAACCAGGATGCCTGAGTAATGCTGTGGTGGTTGCAGACCTTGGTGTCATCCATGTGGTGCTAATTTTAGGTGCATGTAGAATGCAAGAGTAGTGGGATTAGGAAACTTTCCAACCAGATTTCACAAGATGGCCTGGGAGGCCAGTCAGTGTGCCACTGATAGGGCAATATGTGAAGCTGTGAGTATGAAGCCAAAGGTGTATTGGAGACCACAGAAGTTTGGAGAAGCCAGAAATGTGGGTTGTCTGAGGAAAGCTACAAGGAGTGAGCAAACCTAGTTGTCAGCAGTGCTGTAGGGACAGAGCTACCTAAGCCCTTCACAATTCACCGTTTGCTACAGATTGTCCCAGTGAAGAACATGAAACTGCAAGATGTTTGCCCTGCTGAATTTGAACTTGTTTGGGTTGTGTTTCTTTCTACTCCCTTATTTGTACTTTTTGGACAAGAAATGTTTATATTGTACCATCATATGTTAGAAGTGTTTAACTTTCTTTTTATCTGTGCAGGGGGTTACAGATAATAGTTTGCCTTATATCTGAGAGAAAACTTTGGACTTGGACTTTTTAGCAGTACAGAACTGTTAGGACTTTGGCAACCCTTAGAGATGGACTAAATGCTTTATGCATAAAGGGATGTGCTTGAATCTTTGGGGAGCCAGGGGTGGAATGTTGTGGCTTGATCTGGCTGTCTTTCCAAAGCCTCATGTAGCCATAGGTGAGACTTTTCTGGAGGTGGCTGGATCTAAGGTGTGTGATGCTTGGATTAAGTGTGCTGTACCCTGGGTATGAACCTGGATAGAATATAAAGAACAGAAAGGGAGCAGTTGCCATTGATTGCTTCTTGCTGCCTTTTGCCTGCCTTGCAGTCCTTGCTTTGCCATGGACTGTTTCTCAACTTTATTTTTTTCTTTTCATACCAGAGATCAAACTTGGTACCTTGTGCTTGCCACGCAGGTGCTATGCCACTGAGCTATTTCCCCAGCCCTCTATGTCTTATATAGATTATCAAAATCTGTAGTTCTCAGGCCAGGGATATACTCAGTAGCATAAGTGCCCATCTGGCAAGGACAAGGTTCTGAGTTCAATCCCTGGTAAAAAAAAAAAAAAAAAAAAAAAAATTGCACAATCTCTAGTTTTCTTTCATTCCTAATGTAATGTAGCTGCCCTCATAGAAAGTAATGGGACTGTATTGTGTGATGGCCTTTATTTGGGAAAGATGATGTCATCATGTGATGGCCTGAAGGAGTTATTAGGAGAACATAAGACTTTTGAGTTCTAGCATTTCTTAATAAATACCATACTGTTGAAATCATTAATTTGTGTTTGGACTGGAATGAACCTAGGTTTTCCTGACTTGGCTGTTGAGATTTAAAGAAATAAATCTTACTGAGTAGATACATAGCTGAATAGAGAGAAATTCTAAATATTTTTTCTCCATGGCAAAAAGAAATAAGGTTAGGAAGGAAGAAAGTTAATAAACAACTAATATCCTGTCCTACAGAATTTTGAGGCTAAATATTGGCTTTTGAAGTTAAGAAATACTTTGGATTTTTGCTTCTGTGATTTGTGTATTAGCTTATTGTTAAAACAAGATACATAGTTGGCCCAGGGATATAGCTCAGCAGCATAAGCATCTGCCTGGCAAGTGTGAGATCCCAAGTTCAATCCCCAATTTTGGAAAAAAAAAGAAACATAGTTATTAGAAAAGCCTTTAATTTTAGAGGCATTTTACATATCTCTAGAAAGAACTAGATTACATTTCTTTTCTCCCTTGTTTACTACACATTTGGTTTTTTAAAATTATGGTAAAAGTCTAC
This sequence comes from Ctenomys sociabilis, assembly GCA_004027165.1. Classification (NCBI taxonomy): domain Eukaryota; kingdom Metazoa; phylum Chordata; class Mammalia; order Rodentia; family Ctenomyidae; genus Ctenomys; species Ctenomys sociabilis. The sequence continues at coordinate 32,212 of PVKA01012723.1, forward strand.
ATAAATTTTATTATTTTAAGTGTAGAATTCAGTGGTATTAATTACATTCACATGATTGTTCACTTATTAATACTGTCTGTATCTAAGTCTTTTGCCATTGTACTATAAACTATGTATCCATGAAATAATCACTCTCCATTGCCTTTCCCCTCCTGGTTCCTATAACCATTGTGGGTGCTTGCAACAAGTTTTGTCTGTATCTGAAAGAAGGCATAAAATTCTGTAGCCTTCCTCTAAGAGGAAATGAGAATTTTTTTTTGAGTTAGCATTGAATTACTACAGGTATATATTTGTAATTTTAAAAAAGATATTTAAATTAAGAACCTATTAAGTTACTTACATGCTATTATAAGGAATGGAGCATTTTAAAGGGTTTTTTCCTTGTTTTTCTTTACTACTTTATGAGAAATGAGTAGTATTATATCAGCAAAATAAGTGTGATCGAGGGCACTATAGCTCATACACATGATGTCAGCCCTCCAGGAGACTGACAAGTTTAAGACAAGTTGGGAAACAGAGCATCTCACCAAAAAAAAGAAAAAAAATTAATTATATTGTCTTTCTATACTCTGTGATTATTCCAGCCTCAGAAGTAAAAAGTTAGGGGCTAGGGAGATAGCTCAGAGGCATAAGCACCTACCTGGCAAGCATGAGTTTGATTCCTGGAATTCCGGGTATGGTGGCGCATGCCTGTAATCCCAGCACTCAAGGTAAAGGTTGAGACGGGGATCACTATGTGTTCAAGATCAGCTTGGGGGGCTCCAGAAAGTGAGCACAGGCCAGCCTAAACTGTGTAGCAAGACCCTGTCTCAAAAATTAAAAAAGGGGGGGGGGCAGGGAAATAGCTCAGTAGAGTAAGCGCTAACCTGGCAAGTACAAGGGCCTGAGTTCAGTGCCTGGTTCCACCAAAATAAATAAATAAATAAGTAAATAAATAAAATTTTTTAAGAAGTGGAAAGTTAGCAAATGAATTAGGAAGAAACTGCCATGGGTTTTCTAAACAACTTTCCCCATATTTAAGAGCCTACATTATTGCCAGTAGAAGTGGCACACATATATGATCCATATACTTGGGAGGCTGAGGCAGGAAGATCACTACAAGTTTGAGGCCAGTATGGGCTACAAAGTGAGTTTAAGGCCAGGCTAAATTGCATAGCAAAATCTGGTCTCAAAAAGACAAAAAAGGGCTAGAGCGATAGCTCAGAAGTCTAAGCGCTAAGTGCCTGTCTGGCAAACACAAGGACCCAGGTTTGATCCAGTACCACATGCCATGCTGGCCCTAGAACCCCAGGTGTACTGTGCTGGCCACTGAACCATGCATGGTGGTGTACACCTATAACCCCAGTGCTGGGGAGGCTGAGGCAGGAGGATCACTACAAGTCTGAGCTGCATAGTAAGACCCTGTACCAAATAAATAAATAAAAGATTAAAAAAAAAAAAAACCTCACATTATTAGTCTTTGGATTCTATGCTTGTCTCCAGAAAACATTACTTTTAATACATAAAATTGTGAAATTACTGATCAAGTACTTAACATAGGAAGAAAATACCTCTTCATGTACTTTTTACTTGTGAAAAACAAGAAGTCAAATAGTTGAAAACTTCTCACTGGAAGTGCTAGGGGAGGTAGATTCTGCAATGCACTAGAGCTTAAGATAGGAATCAGCAGTAGGGCCGTGACTATAGTTGGGCTTTATCATTTATCTCAATTAAGAAACAATTTTTCATCAGGGAGATAGCTCAGCAGCTAAGCACCGGCCTGGCAAGCACAAGGTCCTGAGTTCAATCCCCAGTTTAAAAAATAAATTTTTTTTTTTCTGTGTATTGTTTCACTGTATGGTTTGAAAACTTGGCTTATTATTAATCAGCGAAGGTGAAAGATGAGAGATTTAAAAAAAAAAACTTGTGAAGGGCTAAAAAGCATATTATAACAAATAGATTATACTTTTTTTTTTCTTTTTGTTGGTGGAACAGAGGATTGAACTCAGGCCCTTGCACAAGCACTTATTCTACTGAGCCGTCTCCCCAGCCCCTAGATTATACTTTATAAACTTGAAAATAGAGTCCATCTTTCTAATCTTGGGTGAACTAAGAACCTATCTGATGCAGAAATTCATGTTTTTTCCTAAGCTAAATAGTTTTTAAAAATTAATTGGAGCTGTGTCGGTGGCACATGTCTGTAATCCCAAGCACTATGGGAGACTAGATCAGAAGGATTGAAAGTTTGAGTCCACCCTGGGCAGTTCAGCAACTTTGTGAGACCCTGTATAAAAAAATGACAGGATGTTGCTCATTGTGAAGGCCCTGGGTTCAGTGGCCAGCACTGCTGTCCCCAAATGTTGGTTGAGATCTATTTGCCCCCCTGCATTATTTAAAAAGGGCAAATATGTAACATTTGAGTAATACCTAACTATAAGAGAATAATTAAGATAGAAAATTGTTGGACTATATATGCATGTATGTAAATATATTCATACCTTATCAAAATTTAAGATAAAGAACTGGTTGGGTAGGTCAATCAGTAGAGCACATGCTTAGTGTGCCTGGAGCCTTGGGTTAAATCCTGGGGGTGGGGGAGACAAGATTTAAAGATAGTTGTGATCTTGTTTGATCCTTGTCACATACTTCTTAAATTCAGCAACAGGTTTTATGGCTATGTGTATTTGTGGCAATTTAAATCTGTTAGTACCCTTTCTATCTACAACATTGCTGCAGGTCAGAGTTTCTCTAATTCCACTGCCAGAGCAGAACTAGCATCCTCTTCTTTAGCCCAAAGTAGCCCAAAGAACTTTCCAGGTTCTTTTGCTAAACTGTGTGGCCCCTCATGCTGATTGCCTGCTGCCTGGTTCTAAAAACCAGTGCCAGATGTTTCAGGTTTTGTTAAAACACTGTTTCTAGGGATAAATTTCTGGTTTGCTTTTTTACCGCTGCTTGATAGACTACTCCAAAATTTAGTAGCTTCCGTGAATAGATACTTCTCAGAGAAAGTACAAATGATCAGTGAATCCATAAAGAAATGTTCTAAATGTGCATTAGAGAAGTGCAAATTAAAATATCCCTGAGATTCTATCTTAATCCACAGAGTGGCCATCATGAAGAAAATAAATAATAAGGGCCAGGCGTGGTGGCGCATGCCTGTAATCCCAGCACTCGGGAGGCTGAGGCAGGAGGATTGTTGTGAGTTTGAGACCAGCCTGAGCTGCAAAGTGAGCTTAAGGCCAGCCTGAACTGCATAGTGAGACCCTGTTTCAAAAAGACCAAAAAAAAAAAAAGAAAGAAAAGAAAAATAATAAGGGGTGTTGGGGAGATAGCTCAGTAGAGTAAGTGTCTGCCTGGCAAGCAGAAGGGCCTGAGTTCAATCCCTGGTTCTGCAAGAAAAAGAAAAGGAAGAAATCAAATAATGAGAAATGCTGATGAGGCTGTGTGAAAAAGGAACCTTTCTACATTGTGGTAGGAATGTAAACCAGCATAATCACTATGGACATTCCTCAAAAGACTAAACATAGAAATTCTATTTGACCCAGTCATTCCCCTTCTAGGTATCTTCTTGAAAGAGTAGAAGACAGAAAGAAAGAAAGAAAGAAAGAAAGAAAGAAAGAAAGAAAGAAAGAAAGAAAGAAAGAAAGAAAGAAAGAAAGAAAGAAAGAAAAGAAAAGATAGATAGATAGATAGATAGATAGATAGATAGATAGATAGATAGATAGATACAGTGACCCATATACACCTATGTTTATAGCAGTACAATTCTTAACATCTAATTCTTGGAAGCAGCCTGTATGCCCATCAACAAATAAATGGATTAAAAAATGTGGTATTTATATACAATGGAATAGTACTTTGCCATAAAGAAGGAGAAACTTGAGTCATTTATGGGAAATAATGTACCTTAAGACCATAAAGTGAAATAATAAAACACTTGCTTAAATATTGCATGGTTTCTTTTATATAAGAAACTCAAAATATAAATAAAGAGCAAAATAAAAGATAATAGGGGGCCTGGGGAGATGGCTCAGTGGAATAAGTGCTTCCCTGGCAAGCACAAGGGCCTGAGTTCAATCCCCAGTTCCACAAAAAAAAGCATAATAGGAAGTAGGGAGATAGATCTTTCTTATCTGAGAAAGATGGGAAGAGGATCCAGAGATGGGGGTGTGTGTTAAGGTGTGGAATATCCATATACCAACTCCACACAGGGAATATAAGCATTATGTACTTTAAACATGTACTATAAGGGCCAGCCAAATAGCTCAGCTGGATTAAAGCTCCTGCAAGCACAAGTGCAGGGGCCGGGGGGTGGGGGGTGGGGGGGTGAGGGGTGCAATCCCTGGGCTTGCTGTGCCGGGCCCACCCCTGGGGCATGCTGAGACAGCAATTAAACTGTAATCCCAGCTCTTGGGAGGTTGTAAACAGGTGGATCACTTTGAGTCAGATCTAGTAGTGAGACCCTGAACACCTTATAGACCCTTCCCTAAAATACAAAAAAAACCCACAAAAAACAAAAAAATGTGCTATAGTTAAAAAAAAAATTAAAAAACAACCAAACACCATTCACTTCTATAGCTCCTTCATTGTTGGTAGTTTCCCCTATTACCCACCCACGTCTAACTTGCTACAGAAGGTTTTGTAACACAGGCTTATTGGACCTGACTTAGAACTGGGGCAAGGAAGGTGCAAGATAAACCTAGAACATTGGAACATCTTATTGTGCCAGAATGTAAAGAAGGTATTTTAAAAAAATGAAGGTAACCACCAGAAAGGTGGGAGAGCTAGAATTCAAGGGGAATTTCCAAAATTAAGTATAGGATAGTAGCTGCACCAAAACATATGAAAATCCCTAAGCCCATGCAGATAGTAAGTGGACAAATTAATTGGTATGCATATTTTTAAAAGAAAGGGGACTACCATAAATTAAAGATGTTTTAGGGGTCAGCCAGATGGCTCAGCAGATTAAATCACCTGCTTAGGCAGAGCACAGCTGCCAGCCAGGGTTTAGTGCTCCATCTCCTGTGCCAGCCCCCACTCCTAGGGTGCACTGAGATGCGGTGGAGCGTGCCTTGTAATCCTAGTGTTTGGGAGGCTGAAAACAGAAGGATCACTATGAGTCTGATCTGTGTAGTGAGACCCTATAGACTCTGTACTAAATACATTAGAAAAAGACATTTTATACTATAGAATCAATAAACAAGGTTATTACAATGTACATACTTCTAGATCACGGTTAACATGAATGTAACCCATCTCAGCTTTTATTTATTTACATAATTTAGTTTCATTTATTCCACATTTATGTTTCTATTTATTCCTTCAGTTACGTTTTTTTTTCAAATTCTTTTTATTACAGTACTGGGGATCAAACCAGGGGCTTTGCGTATGCCAGTGAAGCACTTATGCCACTGAGCTGTCTCCCTGACTCCCTTCAGTTATGTTTATTTTTAGTTTTTCTTTTAATAGATACATAACAATTCTGTATATTTATAGAGTACCATGTGATATTTTGAATTGTATGTATATCATGTTTAAGTCAGATCAAACATTTATCTCCTGATGTATTCATCTTACTTGTTTCACTGTTGAAGCAAAATACCCAATACTCACAAGTTCAAGGGGGAAAGGTGTTACAGTTTGTGTCTAGATGTCCCCCAAAGCCTCATGCAGTCATAGGGCTTTTTCAGAGGTAGCTAAATCTAGATTGTGTGATGCTGGGATTAAGGGTGTGTGATAGGTTCACTGATTGGTTTGTCACTACTCTGATCTCAGCAGCCCACATACAATAGCAGAAAAGTGCTGTTAAAGTCTTGATTTTTCTGTCTTCTGCCTGTTGTGCACTGTTCTCTGCAAATACCCTCCCCTAGAGCCAGCCAATTATGGATTGAAACCTTATATATAAACTGTGAGCCTTTCTCCCTTTAACTTTTGGTGTTGGGTATTTTAGCAACAAGAAAAGTAACTAAGACCAAAGTTTATTTGGGCTTATAGTTTGTAGAGTTTCCATCCATGGTTGGTTGCTTTCAAGACATGTTGGCACAGCAGAGGGACAGTTAAGAGGAGAAACAGTCTATGGAAGGGCAGGTAGAAAGCAGTGACCCCTGCCTTCCATCTTTCCATTTTTGTTCCATCCAGGCTACAAGTTCGTTGGTTAGTGCCATCCACCCCCAGAGGGAGGCTTCCAGTTATACCCAGATCTGTACTAATCAAATGAGCAGCCTGATTTAGTTATCAAACATACCCTTAATCCATAAAAACACACTGCCACATCCAAAAAGCCTCACCTTGTGAGTATATGAGGCTTTGGAGGAAAATCAAGATACAACTCATAACAGTATTTATTTCTTTATGATAACAATATTCAAACTCTTTGTTGTTTTTGCTTTTGTTTTTTGAGATAGAGTCTTGCTTTATAATTCAGATTGGTTTTGAACTCACTTTGTAGCCTAGGCTGGCCTGGAACTCACGTTAATCCTGCCTCAGCCTTGGCCATCACATCTAGGTGAGATCAACATTTAAATAATTATCTATCTATCTATCTATCTATCTACCTATCTAATCTATCTAGCTAGGGTTTCACTATACAGTTTAGGGTGGCCTTGAACTCATTTTGTAGCTCAGGCTAGCCTTGAACTTGCAGCAGTCCTCCTGCCTCAGCCTTCCAAGTTCTGGGATTACAGATGTGTGTCACCATGTCCTACTGAGTTAAACATTTTGTATTCCATATATGAATGAGATCATGTACTACTTGTCTCTGTGCTTGGCTTATGTCACTTAGCATAATGATCCCCAGTTCCTTCTATGTCGTAATAGATGACAGAATTCCATTCTTTTTATGGCTAAACAGTACTCCATGTTGTGTGTTTATTACATTGGCTTTATGTTTTCATCAGTTGATAGGCAAAGGAAATTTAGAAAAATAAGATAATGGGCTGGTGAATACCTCAGCAGACTAAAACACCTGCTTAGGCAAGCACAGAGAATGTGATTTGATCCCCAGTATCCCCCAGCATTGTAGGCTGTGCCAGCCCTGCCCCTAGGGCAGGTTGAGCCAGCCCAGAGTCCTGGTGTATGCCTATAATCCCAGGACTGGGGAGTCTGAAAATAGGAGGATCACTATGAGTCCGAGCTGTATAGTGAGACTCTTTCACTGCATACATTTTTTTAAAAAAAGATAAATTGGCGAATACTTAAAAATTAAGAAATAGTTGTTTGTGGAGATAGTTCTAAGCTTCTTTTGTGTCCAGCAAATATTTTTTTCTTTATTAGAATGGGGGAAAAGAATTTTTTTTTTGGTGGTACCAGGGATTGAACTCCGGACCTTGAGCTTCCCAGGCAAGTGCTTATTCTGCTGAGCTGTCTCCCCAGGCCCTTAGTGTGGGGAAAAATCAAAAGATGGAAGTCATTTGTATATATTTGCAGGGTCTTAAAAAGAAAAAAAAATTTTTTTTTTGGTTTTAAATGGTCTTTTCCTTTTTTCCATCTCTGACACTTAAATGTTTATGAACAGTTCTGACTCATAGTGATCCTCCTGTCTCAGCCTCCCCAGTGCTGGGATTATAGGCATGTGCCACCACACTTGGTTTCAGGGCTGGCACAGCATGTGGTTCCAGGAATCAAACTCAGGTTCTCTTGCTTGCTACATGGCAGGTGCTTAGCCTGCTGAGCTATCTCCATAGTCCATTTTATATTTTTCTGGGTTTTAAATAATTTATGTTTATGATACAAATTGACTAACTTTAATCTCTGCTTAATTTTGATTGGTGGTGTTTATTGACTAAAACAAAATTTAACAGTTTGTAGGGCTAGGAACATAGATCAGTACACAGCACCTGCCTGGCAAGCCTAAGGTCCTGAATTTGATTCCTGGTACGAAAAAAAAAAGAACCAATTTGAATTTCTTTTTTCTGATTCTTTTAGAAAGATTTTTTTTTTTTTTTAGGTTAGCTCAGGCTGCCTTAAGTGCAGGTCTGGCATGGCTTGTGGAGCTGAGGATCAAACCATAGTCCCCTGCACCTTAGGAGTTTGCCTAAGCAGGTGCCTTAAACAATTAAGCTAACCTGCAGCCCCCCCCCAGTTTGTAATTGACATTAGTAATTTTTTAATGTCTTCAACTTTTAAAATTACACTTCATAATTTTTGAAAGTTTGTTGTATATGATTTAAATAGGAAATGATAAAGTAATTATTGTTCTTTGTAGTAACAAAAAGTAGTCACAGTTTGATTGATTTATGTGAGGATTTTTTAGCCTGAAGTACCTAATGGTTTTTGTTACTTGATTTTACCTTTTTCCATGGTATAAGGAGGCATTTCAGAAAGATGATGATCTCTTTCCCAACTTTAGTTACTAGCAGCTGCCTGGCGTACAAGTAGTGCCCATAGGGAGTTTTGGGGTCTTGATAGCACTGACCCCTGCACAAATACAAGATCTTTTGAGTTTCCAGAAATAGCTTTGCTCAACAGAGAAAGCTTAATTCTAGCTCTTTTAGCAGTTGCTCCTTTGTTTGGTGTACTGTCCTTAAGGAGTTGCGACTTGACCTGAGCTTTAAAGCCCCAAGCTATGAATTGGCCAATGAAAATAGTCCACTTAGAAATATACTTTAAGTCAGCCAAGGAGAAGGTGAACAAGGAGAGCATCAGGGATAAGTTGGTTTCATTGATGGTGAGTTCACCAAGCAGAACAAAACAAATTATCTGGAATCTTAAGAGAAACAAAGTGCATGCTTCTAATTATAGCATAAAAGAATTTAAACATGAAGTGAGGGGAAAACACTTCTCTATATATTTATTTTTTGAGACTGATATTTTGTTGAGACTCAGATTCATAATGTAGAATATGAGGTAGAAGAGTATGTCAAACCAGAAAAACATGGAAAAGGAGAAAGCAAGTAGAGGTAATGCAACAGCTAAAGATACAATAGTAAAAAAAAAAAAAAAAAAAAAAAAAAAAAAAAAAAAAAAAAAAAAAAAAAAAAAAAAAAAAAAAAAAAAAAAAAAAAAAAAAAAGATGTAATAGTGAAAAAAAAAAAAAGATATAATAGTGAAGGATTCTTATTGGAGCTGGGGAGATGGCTCAGTAGAATAAACACTTGCCTGCAAGCACAAGGGCCTCAGTTCAATACCCAGTTCTGCCAGAAAATAAATAAAAGTACACAAAAAGTCTGGCAAGTGCAAGGGCCTGAGTTCAATCCCCGGTTCCGCCAAAAAAAAAAGGAAAAAGAAAAAATAGAGAATTCTTGTTCAGGAGAAAGATTGAAAGGAATTCTTTTGAGTTCCAGCCTTGAAACTGCTTACAAAGGAAAAGTAATCAGCAAGGCACCAGATTTGCTCCCCGTGTGGCATTGGAAACTAGAAGGTGGCAGAATAACATCTGCAGATTACTAAGAATTGTGTCAGTACCTATCCAAAAATAGCCGTTACTTGTTTGGATAAAATATGCAAGAATGGGGCTGGGGAGATAGCTCAGTAGCTTAAGCCTGGCAAACTCAAGGACCTGATTTCAATCCCCAGTACTAAAAATACAAAATGAAAACAAAATATGCAGGAATTCAAGTGCTCCATCTGGAGAAAGTTCTTTAAGGAATCTCAGTATATAATTTCCAACAGACATTTAAAGATTACAAAGGAATCTTTATCTTTTTTCTATTTTCCTGCAGACACAAAAGAAAGAAGTGGTAAGGAAATGAACCTCATGGTATGTTTAATTAAATGGGTAATGACATACAGTAAACCTGACTTTAAAACATTCAGGTTTTGAACTTTCACAGGTGTACTGTATAAGATTCACAGATACCATATGATCAGAATATAAATGAATCAGATTTAGGAATGTTCTCTGAAACTGAGCTGAACTCATTTATAAGCCAAGGACTTATGTATAGTCATGTCTGTTTACATTCCTATTCTGTATGTTTCTTGAAAGTTTGCAGCAGATACAGAAGCAACATTAAGAGCTGCCCAGATAGCTCAACAGACTAAAGCCCCTGCTTAGGCAGGCGTAGGAACCAGGGCTTAACCCCTGGTGTGCTGTGCCAACTCTGCCCCTGGGTACACTGAGTCGGTGACTGAGACTGGGAGTGGAGCCCCTGTAATCCCAGTGCTTGGGAGGCTGAAAACAGAAGGATCACTACAAGTCTGATCTGTGTAGTGAGACCCTGTACTAAAATACATTCAAAAAGAAAAGAAAAAGAAAAAAAAAACAAATAATAGAAGCAACATTAGTCTCAGATTCTGTCCTTTTGGCAAAATACTAGGTGATGTTCTGTTGTAGTGGAATGCATAACTTATGATTACTTTTTTTTAAAATAAAGATAGCCAGATTGTTTTTAGTTATAGCTCCATTCATTTCTTTTTTTTTTTTTTTTTTTGTCTTTTTGAGACAGGGTCTCACTATGCAGTTCAGGCTGGCCTTAAGCTCACTTTGTAGCTCAGGCTGGTCTCAAACTCACAACAATCCTTCTGCCTCAGCCTCCCGAGTGCTGGGATTACAGGGATGTGCCACCACGTCCGGCCCCTAGCTCCATTCATTTCTGTGGGTTGTAAAATATTGATATTTTGGCATTTTGTTTCATTCATAGTTAGGATGCCTTATTTAGAGATGCATCTTTTTATCTCTTTGGTTACTCAATGATTAATGTAGGGAAAGCACAATACATGTCTGATGCTTCTCAGTTTTGTGTCATATATTTGGAGTATAAATTCATGTAGTTCACTATGTGTAGTGGGTTTTCACTTCATTTTAATTATTATCATCTTCTTTTGGTAGTACTGAGGCTTGAACCCAGGGCCTGAGTTCAATTCCTGGTTCCACAAAAAAAAATAAATAAATAAAACTCAAAAAAAAGAATGTAACTTAGTGAGAATGCCCTGGGTTCAATCTGCAAAAAAGAGAAAAAGAATTTTTTTTCTAGCAACAGAATTAAGGGCATATGTTTAATTGACTTATTCAGACAATAACTTTTTTTGTGGAACCAGGGATTGAACTCAGGCCCTTGTACTTGCCAGGGAAGTGCTTATTCCACTGAGCCATCTTCTTGGCCCTGACAAATATTTTAATGCTTTCACTAGGCCAACTCCACACTAAAGCTTGGAAAAGTAAAATAATCACAAAACCTACTGATTAAGTTTTGTTTCAGTCAGTTTTCAGAACTGATTTTAAATTTAATTTATTTCTCCTTTCAGATTTATCACGAAATCGCCTCTCGGAAATTCCTATAGAAGTATGTCATTTTGTTTCTCTTGAAAATCTCAACTTGTACCAAAATTGTATTCGGTACATCCCAGAAGCAATTCTAAACTTACAAGCTCTAACAGTCTTAAATATTAGGTAAGAATACCATTTCTTAAAAAGAAAAAAAAAATTTTTTTTTGTTTTGAATGGTCTTTTCCTTTTTTCCATCTCTGTCACTTAAATGTTTATGAACACTTATGTTTTCTGTTCATATCGGCAATTTCTGTGTGTGTTCTTAGGATATATTGAATATATTGCTTTATTTTCTCTATTTTTGGCCTCGCAGCCAGTGGCAAACACTATTAGCTGTTAGTCAAGGAGGTTTCAAAAGCCTTGAAATAGTGGCCCTTCAATTACATTTTCAAGGGGGCTTGCAGGTTTGTTCAGTTGTTTGAAATGCCTGCTTGAGCAAACTCAGTGAGGTGCAGGGGAGCACATTTCCATCCCCAGCTCCACATGCCTCACCAGACCTGCCCTTAAGGCAGCCTCAGCCAGCCAAAAACCAAAGAAGAATCCTTTTCAATTACATTTTCAAATTAATTTCATGAAGTAAAAATATTAAACTGTGTCTACTTAACTAGAAGAAATCTAAATAAAATAGAAAAATATTGTGTTACCAAAAACATAAGAATAGTAGATCCACTGGGCATGATGGCACACATCTGTAATCCCAACAATACTGGAAAGGGTGAGGCAGGAGGATGTCTGTGAGTTTGAAGCAAACTTGGGCTACAAAGTGAAGTAAGGACAGCCTAAAGTACATAGTAAAGCCCTGACTCACAAAAACAAACAAAAAAAATAGATCTGAAATTATTTCATTTGGTTTTTGTGACTATTTCTTGTATATTGTTTGAATATATAAATAAACATATTTATTCAACTCACATCCATTTTTTCACATCTTATAAGAACTGTATTTCATAGGCATGTAGAAGTTTAAAAGCTAATTGGAGAATGTGCACAAATATAGCAAAGTATTAATTTATCAAAATGTTATCTGAGTTGTATTATTATAAATGATCTTTTTCTCATGTTTTTTTCAGATTTTTAGTCAAAAAGTTTAAACTGAGCTGGAGAGATAGCTTGGTAGTCTGAAGTGCCAGCTTGGCAAGCACAAGGTCTTGAGTTTGATCCCTGGTACCATGTGCTGTGCCAGTCCTGGAACCCCAGGCATGCCATGTGGGCCAGAAATTGGGTATGATAGTATGTGTATGCCTGTAATTTTAGCACTGGAGAGGCTGAGACAGGAGGATCACCATGAGTCTGAGCTGTGTAGCAAGACCCTGTGCCAAAAATAAAGTTTAAATTATTTCCTCTTGTCATAAAATATCCTTTGAAAATATTTTTATAAGTAATAATTTATTTTTTATAAGTAATAATTTAGTGCAGTTTATTTACTTTTTTTTAATGCATTTTGTACAGGGTCCCACTACGTAGATGGGACTTGCAGTGATCCTCCTGTTTTCAACCTCCCAAGCCCTGGGATTTCAGGCGTACACCACCATGCCCAGAATCACCATCTCAGTGTGCCCCTAGAGCGGGGCTGAACCCTGGCCACTGTGCTCTGCCTAAACAGGCGCTTTAGTCTGCCGAGCTCTCTGGCCAGCACTATTTACATACTTTTTAAACCCTGTTTTCCTGAGATACTTAGCTTTTTTTCCTTTTTGGAGAGGAGACAGGGGCACTAACTACATAGCCCAAGCTGACATCAAACTCAGAGCAGTCTTCCTGCCTTAGCCTGCAGAGTTTGGGGATTACAGGCGTGTGCTACTTAGCTTTGCCAGTTTTTTGTTTTTATATATGGTACTGTTTTGTGCTGAGCTATGTCCCTAGTTGTTTTGAGTTGGTTTGGTTTGATTTTGTTTTTGAGTCAGGGTTTCACTGTGTATTCTTGCAACAGAGTTAGAGGCATGTGTTTAAATGCCTTATTCAGTCAGTTAAAAATATTTTAATGCCTACATTGAATCAACTCCACTTGAAGTGACTATATAACTTAGGCTGGCCTTGAGCTCATGGTAATTATCTTGCCTTACCCTCCCCATAGGTGTGCACCACTAGTGCCCACTCTGCCTAATTTTTTTTTATTTTGAGATGGTCTTGATAAATTTGCCCAGATTGAGCTGGAACTTGCAGTTCTATTGTCTCAGCCTCCTAGAGTGCTGGAAGGACAGGTGTACACCCCCATGGACAGCTGCAAAAATAGGTTATGGATGAGGAATCTTCATACAACCTAGATAAGTTCAGTGTTATGCATAAACCTACAAAACTGACAACCGATGAGGACTAGAACACAAATCAGCTAACCTGTTTGCTCATTATAAGACTGATATTTCAGTCTAGAATGAGAGTGATGGAAATTTTTCTTCAGGAATGGCATCTAACTCCTCTTTTCTTACTCATTTAGTCGGAACCAACTGTCAACATTGCCGGTACCCTTGTGTAATTTACCATTGAGAGTGTTAATTGCTAGTAATAACAAATTGGTCTCACTTCCAGAAGAAATTGGTCATCTCAGACATTTGATGGAACTTGTAAGTTAATATTTTAACTTTTGATTGTTCAATGTGTTGCCAGCCATACTGTACTCTTCCATATGTTAACCATTTATTCTTAAAATGTGGTTTTGAGTTCATTTCCAATGTTAGTCATGAAGTGTAAAGTACTAAATGATCAGTACTTGTCTCCTTGACAGAGAGAATTAAGAAAGGACCAAAAGTACAAATCCCATAGATATACACAAAATAGAGGAATGTGGTTAGAATTATGTTCTAACCCGTGTTGAATGATATTCATGTTATTAAACTCTTGTGATGTTAGTTAATACTGCATTTGAGCACATTTGATTTTTCAAGTTAAATTTTGTAATACCATTTGTTTTGTTTTGTTTTTGAGATACTGTCTTGCTTTGTAGTTTGGGTGGTCTTGAACTCAATATATAGCCCAAGTTGGCCTCAAATTGTAATGATTTTCCTACCTCAGCTTTCAAGGTACTGGGTTTATAGATGTGCCCTACCACACCAGCTTTAATATCATCAGTATTTTACTTTCCAATGAGTTACATAAGAGAATGGATACTTGGCAGTGTCAGTCTTTTTTGTTTGTTTTATTATATTTAAAATGTAACTACAAAAGTACAAGTTAGTGCCCTGTATTTTTCTAAGACATTTACTTGAAGTTCATCTACCATTCATTGTAAATTATAAGAAACTGTTGTGTAAACGTTCTGAGTTTAGGAATGAGACCTTTCACTGGGCTTAGTGGCACATTCTGTAGTCCTAGTACTCTGGGATGCTGAACCAAGAGGATTGAGGTACGAGCCCAACCTGGGCAACTTAATGAGACCATGTTTCAAAATAAAAAATAGAGAGGAGGTGGGGTAATATAGCTCATTGTGAGGATTCTAGGTTCAATCTCCAGTACCAGGAAAACAAAACAAAACAAAACAGAATTTTCTCATTTAATCACTGTGATTAATATTATAAGCTGAGTACTAAAATTGTCCACATTTTGTAGCTGAGAAAAGTACCACTCTGGTTAAATAATTTGCCCAAGGTTTCATAGCCATAGAATTTAGAACCAGTAACCTTGATATTAAATCACATTTCATATTTCTAAAATGGTCAAACAAAATCCTGTCCAATGAGGTTTAAGAATATAGTTCCTTGTGAGTTTATTTACAAAGATATTTATTATAAACAGAAAAGATTACACAATGTTAATCTAACTGCACAAATTAGGGCATGTTTTACATGCGTTTTGAATATAAGAAGCTACATGTGAAAATTCATGAACATTAAACCTAGAGTCTAGATTTTAGACTAGTTTTAAAGCCATGTAGACCTAGGAAATAAAGTTCAGGATATACCTTGGTTGGCATTCATTCAGTTTGGATTAATAACATGAACTAATTGTAAATTATACTCCATTTGAAATTCCTGTTTGCAAGTCATTTAAAAATTTTACTTTCTACTTTTTCAATCCTACTTACTCAAAAGAAAGAGGCATGCCAGTAGCTGCCTTTAGTTTTTACTCTCTGACATACAAAGAGATTTTGATGGAAGAAGAATCCATCCCCTCAAGCTCTTGATTCCTATCTGATGGTCTTTCTGCAACATCCTTATTGCCTCTTTCCTTTGTTCTGTCTCATTTTTCAGTGAAAGTAAAATAATGTCTTTCAACTATATTTTCTGAAAGGTGTTTTGTAAATTGTTGCCTTATTTTGGGTCAAACTTCCCTTTCACCTTTTAGAACCCGTTAGCCTTGATTGCCTAGAATATTAGATCTAAGTCTAGTTCCTTCAGCACTAATTGGCAAGAAAGTAAAAATTGCATTGTTTTCTCTAAGAATATTTTAGGAAAATTAAAAAGTAATGTCTGAATCTTACTGAAGTTTTTCCTGAAATAATATGACTTTTTAAATAGTACTCACTGAAGCATAACATTTATTAGTTCAGAGAAATGGTAAGTGAAATGTTCTTACATCCACTTTTGTGTGTGTGGTACTAATTTCCTTACGACTTTGGAATTTCAGGAATTGAGTAGCTGATTAACACCTTAAAATTTAATGCTTATTTGAAAAACAGATGGCAGACTTTAAAAATCATAGAAATTGCCCATGTTAATTTTCAGATTTACTCCTTTTAAAATTTTTAATTAAGTTCCTTTTTCTGGTAAGGGAAGCTGAAACAGGAAGGTTGCTGTGAGTTTTAAGGCCAGCTTTAGCTACATGGTGAGTTCAAGGGCATTCTAGTAAAACATTGGTAGGCTGGGGATATACTTTAGCCACGCAATGATGCCTGCCTGGCAAGTGTGAGGTCCTGAGTCTAATTTCCGGTACCAAAAAGAAATAAAAAATAAAAAAAAGTAATAATCAGTTTCATCAGATGTTAATAGAACAGTCCCCATTTTTTTCAGAGCCTATATGTTTTTTGTTTTCTTTCTTTCTTTCTTTCTTTCTTTCTTTCTTTCTTTCTTTCTTTCTTTCTTTCTTTCTTTCTTTCTTTCTTTCTTTTTGTCTTTTTGAGACAAGGTCTCACTATGCAGTTCAGGCTGGCCTTAAGCTCACTTTGTAGCTCAGGCTGGTCTGGAACTCACAACAATCCTTCTGCCTCAGCCTCAGTGCTGGGATTACAGGCGTGCGCCACCATGCCCAGCTTGAGCCTATGTGTTTTTAGTACAATACTTTTTTTTTTAACCAGGTATCAGGACCTCTTGCTCGCCAAGCAGGTACTGTGCCACTGAGCTATGCCTCTGGCTCCATGTACATATTTTCCCCACACGTTCAGTTTGATAATTTGAGTCATATGTGCATTTTAATTTATATTCTTGATCAGTCATACTGGTATTTTGGATGCATTTCTTTTTTCCTTCCAAATAATTATTTGTTTCTTTGTTTTGTTTTCCTAGTTTCATTAGAATAATATAAAATAAAATATTTATTTTTATATTATACTTTTTCCTGCTTTACCTTTTCACCAACATTTTCCTTTGATCTCATAGTCTAGGCCTTCATTCACATCGTGTAATTTAATTATAGTTCTTAAAAATTTATGTCAATCTATATAAAATTACTGAATCAAAACTTGTTTTTTTAAACATTTTTAAAATCATGTGCACCTTTATTTTTTCATGGTGCTGGGAATCAAATCCATGACCCTGCCTATGCTAGGCAAGTCCTCCATCCCTATCCCAATGCCAGTAAGTTTTGAAGTTAAATGTGAATATAAACTGTGGAATTATTTTTAGACACAGAAGCACAATTTTTTTAGTACTAAGGACTGATACTCTGTACTGATGTATCTAATCTCATTTGGTAGTTTAAAGCAGGCAGATTTGTAGTAAGAACAATCTTTACTTTCTATCATTTTGATACAGGATGTCAGCTGCAATGAAATTCAGACTATACCTTCCCAAGTTGGTAACCTGGAGACTTTGCGAGACCTTAATGTAAGAAGAAATCACTTAGTATGTTTGCCTGAAGGTAAGAAACCAAAATAATTGTCTATTTGTCTTTTTATTTTAAAGACTTCAGACTGATTGGCACAAGACAAAAATGTCTTAAGATAGAAGATAGTCCACTGTTTTGAGATCTGATACTTCTCTGTTCTGTTGTAGGTTTTTGTTCCTTTTTTGAGACAGGAACAGTTTAAGGTGGCCTTAAACTCACTATGTAGCCCAGGCTAGCCTCAAACTTTCCATGATCTTCCTGCCTCAGCCTCCTGACTAATGGGATTACAAGAGTACACCACCACACCTGGCCACTATTACAGATTTTCAAGGACTTAGTACAAAGTTCTGTTTCTGTTTCAGTCTTGTTACTTGAGTCCAGAGTCTTATGTGTGTTGCAGTTGCTGTACCACTGGGCTACTAGCCCTCAGTAAAAAGTTTTGGTAATTATTAACCAGTGATTTTGTTCTAATTAATTATCAGTAGATGTAATTGATAACTTGGGGTAGGGCTACTAGAAATTTCAGTAAGCATGTTTATGGGAGAAATGTAATGTTTTATTAAGGGAATAGTCTCATGTAATGAAAAGCATTCTACAGCCAGCACTGGCTTAAAAATGGACTTTTGAACTGAAATCAGCTTTATACTTTCCTAGAGGTGAAGTGATGTATGTAGAGTGAATAATAAATGAGAGACCACATCAGAAGACTTGCTATCTTAGGCTGACTGTAAACTCTCATGTTTGTATCTGAATGACAAAATAAACTAGGTGTGGTTGCACTTACCATAATCCCAGCACTGGGGGAGACTGAGGCAGGAGAATTGCCATGAGTTTGTTTGAATTCAAGGCCAGACTGCAATATATAGTGAAGACCCTGTCTCAAAATAAACAAAATAACTTATCAGTTTCTCACCATTATTTTATTAGACTCAGCCTATTTTAAATTTTTTTATTATAGAAAATTTTATATATAAATGAGAGCAACAAACTTCTGTGTACCTAGTTCATGGAAGTTCTTATTTAATTTGTACTCATGTCCACTTTCCCCAGCTTATCCTTTAGAATGTATACTTAAAAGATAAGAAATCTTCAGAAATTGTTTTCATGACAGTATTCTATGTTCTTTATAACATTTCATAATATCCAGTAAATAAGTCAATGACATTTTGCTTTCACTGTAGAATCTAAACATTTAAACCACATTGATCTAGTATCATATTTAGTTTCATGAAGAAGTGTATTTTTAATCTCAGCACTCAGGAGGCTGAGGTAGGAGAATCATTGACAAGTTAAGACCAGCCAGGGCTACAAAGTGAATTCCAGGCTAGCCTGAACTGCGTTGTGACACCCAGTCTCAAAAAGACCAAAAAAAAAAAAAAGTGTACTTTTGACATTTTCAATCCCAAATAAATATGTAAGAAAATTACTTTCTTATTTCACTCTATCCATTTACTACCATGCTATCCACATAACTTTTCTTTCAGGAAACTTGTTCAGTAACCTCCATACCTTTTATCGTCAGGGCCCTTTTCATTTCCTCCTATCTTTGCTACCTAAGCTCAAGTATGTGACTAGAGCAAAGGTCATGACATATGACTCAGTAACCCCAAATTCATTTTTAAGTTATCTAGAGGAATCCCGTTCTGGGTGATCTTTAAATTTTTACTCATATCTGGATGTGGTGCTGCCCACATGTAGTCCCAGCACTCAGGAGACTGAAGTAGGAGGATCAATATAAGTTCAAGGCTAGCCTAAACTGTATTGCAAGACCCTGCCTCAAAAAAAAGGGCTGGGGAGATGGTTCAGTAGAATAAGCGCTTCCCTGGCAAGTGCAAAGGCCTGAGTTCAATCCTTGGTTCCGCAAAAAAAAAAAAAGATTTACTAATAGGTGAATAATGGAAATGGTTTTGATAAAAAATGAAAATTGGAGCTGGGGAGATAGCTCGGTGGTCTCAGCTCCTGCCTGGCAAGCAAAGGACCCAAGCTCCCTGGTATAGCATGCTGTGTCTACCATCCTAGCCACTGAAACTGGGCATGGTAGCACATGCCTGTAATCCCTGCACTGGGGAGGCCAAGACAGGAGGATCACTGTGAGTCTGATTACGTAGTATGTACCAAATAAATAAAATTTAAAAAAAAAAAAGAAAGAAAGAAAGAAAATTGGGGGTTTCAGATGACAGTGACAATAAAGTGTAATAGTTCCATCTTCTTTATTTCTAAATATTATTTTAACTATATCTAACAAGAAAATTATGAATCACACAGGTAGTTGTAATTTGTTTTTCACAGCTGTTTTATAATGTCAGAATACACAGTTAAGAGGCAAGAGCTTTGTTCTAATAGTCACACAAGTTCATGTTAATCAGTAATCACAAACATTAGTGAAATTTAATAGGTAACATGTTATAGCTTTGTCACCTCGTTTCGACTTTAATATTTACTAACTAGTATAGTACATCATTTAAAAAACTACTTAAAATAATATTCCCCATTTTCAGAGCCACATCCCAGTTTTAAATGGCTAGAGCTGTTTGTCTTCATTAACTTCTTTGATTCTTTCCAACTGATATTTGCTGATACATTTCTTAATTTTGATATTTGTGTTCATTAATAGATAAGGAATTTATTTCCTTCCACAATCACTGTGTTATACTTTTACTTCCCTTCTCCCATCTTCCCAGTATTGTTTTATCACAACTTTTTATTAATTTGGGGCTGGGAGAGTGCTTGCCCAGCAAGCACCAGGCCCTGCATTTAGTCATTACTCAGTGTTTACATTAACTATATAAATGTTATTTCTTAGAGTTTAAGTGATGTACTCTTATTTCATTTTCTTTCTTGCATATTTTGTTTTTGTTGTGTTCTGCTGGCAATGATTCATCTTTGTTTTTTTGTCCTGCTTATCTCCCCGGAAGTGCCAGTTTTCTTTCTCTTTCTCTTCATCTTTCTAATAAATCTGGGCAGCTATTTTTCTAGTGGTCCTCCTCAGCTTGCTTTCTTATATGCTGAGCAGTCTCATTCCTAGATGTCAAATACTTCCTTTTCTGTGTTTGCTTCCTACTTTCCTGGAGGACATCTTCCAGCAACTTCCTGAGAGTGTTGTCATGAGAGAACTTTTTCTTTTTTTTGAGACCTTACTTGAAAAGAGATATCTTTAGTCTCTGCTCTTGCTTGATTGATAATTTGTATTTAGATTTTTGATTGAAAACTGTTTTCTCTTAAAAATATTTAAGTCTTTTTTTCTTTTTAAATTTCCATGTTAAAAATATGGGGGGGCTGGGGAGATGGCTCAGTGGAATAAGTGCTTCCCTGGTAAGCGCAAAGGCCTGAGTTCAATCCCCAGTTCTGCAAAAAAAAAAAAAATATATGGGTGGGAAATATGCTATTTCTGATTTTCTTTTGTGACTAACTTCTTCACTCTGGCATATTTTAAGATCTTTCTATTCTTGCTGCTCTGACTTTTTATGATGACATGTACAGTAGTTGTTTTAACTTGGGCTGGATACTTGATGGTATTCAGTAGTCTTAGACATCTGATAATTTTTCCTTCTCTTCTTTGTTCATATTTTATAGTTGAATATAAATGTCTTTAAGTTTTTATTATTGTTCCTTCTTTGTCATTGAAGGTGAAGTAGTTTCAACCATTTTTTCATTTTTATTACATTTATTTGTTTGTTTACTTATTTGGTACAGGGTCTCACTATGTAGCTCAGACTTGAAGTGATCCTCCTTTCTCAGCTTCCCCAGCACTAGAATTACAGTTGTGCACTACCACACCAGATTTCAGTGGCTGGCACTGTGCCCACGGTTCAGGAACCATCATAGTATGGGGTACTGGGGATTGAACCCAAGTCTTTGACTTGCCAGGCAGGTGCTTAGACCACCAAGCTATCTCCCTAGCCCTTTCATTTTTAACTTTATTTTTTTTTTTTTTCCCCCAAAGGAGCTTTTTTTTTGGTCTTATTTTTACTATTTTCTTTTTTGGAACCGAGAATTGAACTCTGGACCTCGCGCTTGCTAGGCAGGCGCTGCGCCACTGAGCTACATCCTCGGCCCATTTTTAACTTTAGAAATTCTGAATTTTATGCAATCTTTTTTTTTTTTTTTTTTTTTTTTTTTTTTTTTTTTTTTTTTTTTTTTTTTTTTTTTTTTCAGAACCAGGGATTGAACTCAGGCCCTTGTGCTTGCCAGGGAAGCACTTATTCCACTGAGTCATCTCCCAGCCCCTGCAATCATATTTTTCATTTGCAAAAAGCCGTAATAAGTCTATGATTTTTTTTTTTAAATCCTTTCTTGAGGCTGGGGACATAGCTCACTAGGGCCTGAGTTCAATCCCCAGTTTTGCAACACCACCACCAACAAATTCTTTCTGTATTTCAGTGATACTATATCTTATGAAAATAGAGATATTCTAGCTTTTATAATTTCTTTTTGTTTATATATAGCTACCTGGCTAGAAGTGGTGATACACACTTGTAATCACAAAACTCTGGGAAGCTAAGGCAGGAAAATTAACTAAGTTAGAGCTCAGCTGAGGTAATTTGGCAAGTGAGCAAGACTTTGTTTCAAAATTTAAAATTATCCTATTGTGAAGGTCCTGCATTCAGTCTCCAATACAAACATAATAGCAATAACTTATTTTTCTAGTTCCTTTTTCTATTGGTTAGTTGGTTTTGATTTCTGGTCTATGTGTTCTTGGAGAGTTTTCTAAAATTTCCATGGATCATTTACTATCTGATTGCAATAGAGTAAGAGTTCTGAATATACTGGGCAGATATTGTAGAAGGGTAATTAAATAGCAAATTGAATATTTTATATTTTGTGTCTTTTTTGATATTAACAGAAATTCTGTGTCAGTATCTAAAGGCCTCTTGTATAGGACTGCATAGTGTCTTCAGAGAAAGTCTCCATCATTTCTTCCATAGTATTAGGTGAATTTTTTTTTTTTGGCAGAACCAAGAATTGAACTCAGGCCCTTGCGCTTGCCAGGGAAGCCATCTCCCTGGCCCAAGGTGAATTCTTAACTGCTGCCTTTTAAAATGTGGAATGAGCCGGCGTGGTGGCAAATGCCTGTAATCCCAGCACTTGGGAGGCTGAGGCAGGAGGAGGATTGTTGTGGGTTCAAGACCAGCCTGAGCTACAAAGTGAGCTTAAGGCCAGCCTGAACTGCATAGTGAGACCCTGTCTCAGAAAAAGACAAAAAAAAAAAAGTGGAATGAAGTGGCCTGCTGTGAAAATCATTGAAGGATGATACTTAAGTGTGGAGTCTTCCACATAAATCCTTCCTTTTTGGCCAGCTTTGCATAGGTCCTAGGGTCCCCGCATTAAGAGCCCTTTTGATTCACTTTCCCTAGAGAATAACTTGTGACTTCCATAGGTATTGGAGAGGGCTAGACATCTAACTGCTTCTGTAGACTGTCATCTAATCATCTTTTTGTTGTATTGGGGTTTCCAGCTTCTAAGAATTTCTGTGCCTTTGTTTGGGGCCAAACTGCTTGATTTTTATTAGTATTATCTGTAGATAATTATATTTTAGTTTATACCACTGTTACATTAGTTAGTCACCAAGAATCTAAGTAAATACCTGTTCAACCCATCATATTTAACTGGAAGCTTATGTAGAAATTGTGTAGCTTTAAAATATCATTAATTGTTCATTTTCATTTACCCCTCATGCAGAGCTTGCAGAGCTGCCTTTGATACGTTTAGACATCTCCTGTAATAAAATCACAGCAATCCCTGTTTGTTACCGGAACCTCAGACACCTGCAGGTGATCACCCTAGATAATAACCCACTCCAGTCACCTCCTGCACAGGTAAAACAGTACAAAGAGGTTGTGGGATTTTTTTTTTTTTTTTGACAAAAGATGAAATATAATAATGTGCATTTATCTTTCTGTGGTAAATTAAGTTCTTTTAAAATTATTTCACATAGTTCACATTGTATAGAAGCTTGGATAAATGGGTAGAATTTGGGTAATGCCCCAGAAGTGTTTTCCTTTCACTAATTTGTCATTTTTTAATTTGAGGAATTCTGAAATTGTTTTTGTTATAAAATTTGAGGCAGGCATAACACCACATGCTTGAACTCAGAAGGCTGAGGCCAGAGGATCACTAGTTTGAGGCTAGCGTGGGCAACTCTGTCTCAAAATTTATTTACTTTGAGGGGATGTAACTCAGGGGTAGAGTACTAGATTAAATCACCAGTATCAAATATAAAGAACATAAAGTCTAGAGACTAATAAAAATAACTTTCAAAGTAAAGATTATTAGTACATTCTTATTGTCATTGTTTTTGTGCTTTCATAAATGCTTTATTTAGCCAGTTTATTCATTTGACAGTAATGAAACTAGTATGATAATGATTATAAGGTAGGCTTATAAATAGATCCTACACATCCTACAGTCCTATAAAATTTTTACCAACCCATAATTTTCACCATAGCTACTTTTTATTTATTTTTTAATTTTATTATTTTTTACTGTAATATTTAGGGAAGGGTCTACAGGGTATTCAGGGTCTCATTACAAGATTGGACTCTTAGTGATTCTCCTGTTTACAGCATCCCCAGTGCTGGGATTATAGGCACGTACCACCAAGCCCAGTCTCAATTGCTGTCTCAGTGCACCCCAGGGACGGGACCCACATGGTAGGCAGGCCCAGGGATTGAACCCCCGGCCCCTATGCCTGCCTACAGGCACTTTATTTAATCTGATGAACTATTTGGCCAGCTCTTTGTGGCTATTTTTTAAATTGTGTAATTTATTGATGATTTTATACAAGCCTATAGTAGTCTTTATCTGTAAAAGTTATATTTAAACTTCATCATTTTATTTTTTTTAACTTTTTTTTTTTGTATTTTTAGTACAGGTCTGCAGGGTTTCACTGCACAGATTAGACTCCTAGTGATCCTCCTGTTTTCAGCCTCCCAAGCACTGGGAGTACAGGAGTGTACCACCACACCCAGTCTCAGTCACCACCTCAGTGTGCCCCAGGCGTGGTCCCTGGGATGTGTAAGCAGGAACTTTAGTCTGCTGAACTAGCTGGCCGGCTCCGAACTTCATCATTTTAAAGAATTCATTTAGACTTGTAGGACAGGTAGTAACTGTGTGTGTGTGTGTGTGTACACACAATATATACATATATATAATATATAATATACAAATACATCTATACATATGCATATATACACATATATGTGTGTATGTATATATTATATATATGTATATAATATATGTGTATTATATCTTTTTCCTCATTTCCTGCTCCTTTCCTATGGAAAGCAGGTTCAAAAGCATATATAACATAGTTGCTAGATTTCTAAAATTAAAAGTTGTCAGCATAATGTATGGGAGAGAAATTTTTAAATTCCTGAGTATGCATAATATAATAAATGTACATGCTATTCTAACAGTGTTGGTAAATAGATTGTTTCTATTTTACTAAAACTTTCTAGTAACTAGAAAACAAAAATATGTTTAATAGCTAAATACCTAGAATAGCACTGAACCAAATTTTATATATACAAATGTGTGTGTGTGTGTGTGTGTGTGTGTGTGTGTGTGTGTTGGGGTGGGGGTAAGAATAACTGAGGAATTGAGCCCAGGACACTCTACCAGTGAGCTACATCCCAAATCCTTTTTTAATTTTTTT